>PVHP010003415.1:0-78832 GCA_004024765.1 Zapus hudsonius
AGGAAACAGAATTTGAGGGAGATGAGCAGGATGTAGCTGAGGGTGCGGTTATTGGCCTTCACGATGGGAGTGTCTTGGTGCTTCCAAAAGACACCAAGAACAAGAGCTGTGAGTGCAGAGAAGCACAGGGCCAGGCAGGCCAGAGCCATCCCCAAGGGGTCTTCATAAGCCAGGAAGGTCACAGATTTTTCCAGGCAGATATTTTGGTCTCCATTTGCATACTGATCATCAGGACACTTCACACACTGTTCTGAGTCTGAGGAAGAGAAAAATGACTCATCATTACAGCTTCAGGTCTCTCTTCACATAATTGTTCCCCTGCAAAAATAGCCATTTCATGTTATAAAATTGTTCTAAAACATTTTTTGAGAAAAAAAGCATGTGTGTGGCTATTTGTTAATTTCTCAAGGAGACGACATAACTCACATTCAGAGAATGGAGGAATAACTCTTTGTAACCATATGATATATGTTTCAATTTGGTAAATTAATCATAATTGCATTTGCTAACTAGACAAACTTGAGGAAGAAAATAATCATATTTATGCTGAATCTCTAAATTCATAAAAATAAAATTACTTTTTGTTTGCATGGCAGGTTGTTTATGTGCATCACATGCGTTTTTGTATTGAGATGCTTAAGTCAGTGTACATCTTATCTGGACATGGAAGACAGAAATTGATGTGTTTCTCAGAAGCTCTTCTTCCTTCTAGAAACAGATTGTCTCATTTCTCTTGGACATTACAAAATTTTGTTGGCTCTTTGCCATGATGTTCTGGGGATTATCCTGTTTTTTCTCCCATTCCCCACTGTGCATCAGGTTTGCATTATTCATTGGGGAATCAAACCAGAGTCAGTAGCCTTAGCAGCCTAGGGCCTTAACCATGGAGTTATCTCTTCAGACATTAAAGACTCTTTATAAAATGCATAACTCACTAATTTTATTTTTATGCTACTTTTTTTCTTTCTAATTAATCAATTTTATATAGCACATATGCTAGGTTTTTGAGGTTTTTCTATATATTGAAACTTTTTGTGTATTAATTCATTTGTACAATTCTGAAATAATAAAAAATATTCATTTGGATTATAGTTTTCTATGGTTTTATTATCTAAATTTCCAAACTGTGTGTTTTCTTTTTTAATACATCCTTAACTTTGATTATTATTTTTTCTATCCATTAATCAGAACATTGTACTATTTTCATAATGTCTTATTCCCAATTTGTATATCATATCTGCATATGCCCCTTGATATTCCATTTCAAAACATATAATGAGAAGTTATGTATTGTGCTCCAAAAATGTGAAAACTCATATATATATATGTGTGTGTGTATGTGTGTGTGTTATTTACCAATTTCTAATTAAAGCGATAATCTTTTTCACTTGTAATTGCCCAAATAGATTTCTAAAAAATCTTTTTTAGAATTTCTCTCACACCACAAATATTTAAGATGAAAACGCTTGCATCATCCCAGGGTTCATTTACACTGCTTCATCAGCTTCCAAGTGATCCACCTTCAGTTTACCTCTCCGTGTTTTTCCTTATCTCCTTTCCGCAAACTAGATGACAACAGAAAATACAACCACTCAATACTCTGATGAACTGCCATGTGTGAGTCAGAGGAACTACAGGGTTTCTGTGCACTACATCTTTTAACAGGACCCTGGTGGTAATGAGGAGGAGAAAGATGGAAATTTTCCTTTGTGAATATGTCATGAGGGGCAGCCTGTAAGCCATTAAAAATAAGCCTATATTGAATCAGCTAATCTATAGCTATTAATTTATATATGAATAAGCTATTCTAATACTGTGTAGGAAATTCAACTCTAGAGATACATAAAATTAGCTCTCTGTATAGTTTCTTTGAGGAAATACTCTCATCAGTAGAACTAGCATCACATAGAAATGAACACAATGGACTTGAAGTAATAGAACCTTTATATTTAAGGGCCTATGTTTATCACAGAAATGAACTGATTAAAGAAGAACTGAAGAGATTGTTTTTCTTTTCCTTTACCTTCTTGCCACACGATAGCCTTTATTATGTGTTAGAGAAGTTAATTATCTGCAGAATATATTTCCTTATAAGAAGTTACCTGTCTCATTGGAAATCTCATTTATTGGGCACCTGGAACAACCAGTACAGCAGGCTGATTGTCCCTCTTGACGGGATTTCCTGAACCCAGGACTGCAAGTCACACTGCACACAGAAGGTGGGAGCTGAGGAAATCACATGTGGTGCCATCAGAAATTTAAAACACTTCTTTCAAATCAGACTATTTAAATATTTGGCCCCTTATAAAATTAATTTGAACACAGTTGACTGAACAGAGTATATTTATGTCATAACATACTAATATCTATGTAAATACATGGAAGTTGATTTATGAAAAAACATAGTTTCATCAAATATTTTAAAATTTATAAAGGGAAATTAGGAGTCAATATACATGGTCATGGTTCCAACAAGGAAAGTTTTTACATATTTTTGATGTAAGCTGTACAACCGGCCATACACACCTGTGATGTTCCTGTGGTCAACTCTAGCATATCTTTGGATAAATACAAATGTTGACTTTGTGGAGAATGTAGGGAAAACTCTCCTATTTTCATCTTTAGACCGGGACCATGTGGAAAATTTGAAATGATGTGGATATCATATTCAAAACCTAATTGGCCTTTCTTATTCATATTCACCACATCTCCAATAGGATTAATAAATTGAATGTTCTTCAGAAAGTCATGTACCTGAAAGAGATGTATCATTGTATAATTAAGTATGCTCACATTGTAAATCAGAAAATGTAATGTGATAACTTCCCTTTTTTCATAATTCTTCCCCACAATGCAAATACATTTTAAATGAAGAATGAAGCCAAATAAAAGCCATCACATGGATGCTTTCAGAATAAAATTTTTATATCTTGATTCATTATTGGTTTAGCTTCTTTTATGGGGGTGGTATTCAAAAGCATTTAAATTAGCAAAGAAATCCATTCAGTGACAAGGAACCCTTAACTAGATTAGGGACTCTGGTCAAATTCCTACAGGAACAAAAACCTGGGCCTCCAAAAAAAAAAAAAATAACTTCCCCATTACCAGTGACGTACAAAGAGGCTAATCTCAATAGAATTTTGCCAAATGTGAAATGTGCACCTCATTCGACCTATATTGATCTCACTCTACTTTGGAGATTCACTTTGTATTGTCAGGGAGAGATCTGTGGTTATTCTAATTCCTTCTGTGAATTGTGCAACAAAGGCTGATATCCAATAAGAGATGAACCACCACAGGTCTAACATATAGGCACTAAGAGAACACTTGAGACAGAGTGTGGCAAGAAAGAGAACAATGACCTCAGCCAA
This sequence comes from Zapus hudsonius, assembly GCA_004024765.1. Lineage (NCBI taxonomy): Eukaryota > Metazoa > Chordata > Mammalia > Rodentia > Dipodidae > Zapus > Zapus hudsonius. The sequence goes on from PVHP010003415.1 coordinate 3,372, forward strand.
TCAGTCAACCTAAGAAAAGACAGTGAGACCAACACCAATAACTTCAAATACACCTTATAGTAGAAGCACAAAAACTCTTAAGATTACAACAACAACAACAACAATGAAACTGAGTTAAACTCACCATCCATGACTCAGGGAACTCACCTGAACATGGTGTAGAAAGATTGTAAGAGCCATGGTTGGAGAGATTATCCAGAGTCATTTCCCCCCTCATCTACAGTTCATAAAGGGTGTGGGCAACCTTGCTTATTCCTGTGCTGTCCTTAGCCCCTTGCCACATGGATTGATCCAGTGTGCCCACTGAGGAGGATGGATGGTGGAAACAAGGGGGCAAGACAAATGGAGTACATGCACAATATTTACTCATTCAGTGTGTCTAATTTTGGACAAAATATTTCAAAATTTCAAAAAAAGTAAAAAAAAAATCTGTAACATTAATTTGTCTTAGAAAACAACCAGAGTAAATGTTCATCAATGAATAGCTAAGACACAAAGAAATAATTCTGAATACCTATGTCCTCTCCACTTTCTCTGAGAATTGACTTGGAAAACAAGATCCTCAGTACTTGAATATATGCGAGTAATATGTGATGCCACTTTTGTAAATTCTTCATGGCATTTTACAATTACCTTTGGGACTGTGGTATAGTCTTTCCTAGACTTATTTGAGGACTTTATGATAAAATTATATACACACACACACATATATATGTAATATGAAGCATAAGTTTGAGATCAATATCTCATAAATTATTGAACTTCATTCCAAAAAATGTGAAGTTATCAGAAAAATCACCACAACTAAATTTGAGCAGTTCTGAAACCATCTACTATTTCACAGTGATGTCTCTATGTACTTTCACTTGAGACACTTTACCTGGAGGCACTTCTGCATTAGTGTCGATTCATTTACTCTAGTCTGAAAATCTAAGCCTTGAACAATCATTTTTTGAAATGCATGTGCCATAGCATACACAGCATTGTAGATATTGTAAGACTCATCATCCAGGGCAAGGTCAAAACGGAGCCATTGTAACCAGTCCAGTGAAGTGTTGGAAGAAGTGTTTTGTAGTGACTTCAAGTAGTATTTACAGAGTGAACAGTTACAATGCATCCACCCCAATTTTTCCAGAGAAAAGTTTTCAGGATATTCAGAAATATTCATTGTTTGGATAAAACTTTTGAAACCAGAAATATCACCATGGTGATGTGAGAATGTGATGGTCCCATGGAATGAGTCTGGAATAAATTCTCCCTCACTTGCCATAAAATCCCAATGTGAGGTGGTGACCCAAATTCTCTTTGTGCCTAAAAATTTCCAACTTCTTAAGCTCACCTCTAGAATAGGATTCATCATCGTACCATAAATGACACCCACACTTGCAGATGAAGTCACAATTTGGTTATAATACTGTTCAGCCCTTTTCATGTACAACTCCATGTTGGCTGGGATCACATTCACAAAGGCCAAGCAGATGCTGTGTTTTTGCATTTCTTCTCTCAAGTCAGAGAGAAATTGAATCCCTTGGTCATCATCCAAGGTGACCAGCCCCACCCATGTCCAGCTGAAATGAAGCATCAAGGAGACCATGGCAAAGGGTAGGTGTTTATCCACGGGGGCCACCTGATGCAGGTAAGGAAAGTTATCCTGGTCACTCAGGATGGGATGAAAAGGTCCATAGGAAACCTAGAGGATACAGACATTGTAAGCAGTAAGAGGAGGAGGGAGATTCCATCAAGATCAAAATAATTCCTTAATTTTATTAAGAATGATCTGGTAGTAAAAAAATCATTGACTACCTTATTACTATGTTGATAAGATTTATAAAATTAACATTTAGTGTTCTAGAAAAATCAATTTTCCTTTTATGTCAACAGCCCAACTACTCTCTCTCTCCTTTTAGATATTATTCCATATATACACACAAATCACGTCAACCAGGTACTTAGTATATCTCAGAAAGAGACTTAGTATCAAGTCCCCAAAGTGACACTGCCTCACCTGTTGATTTCTGTAATGTTGAAGGAATGGTCCCAGTATGGCTGATGCTTCCCATGTTGGTCCTGAAAGTACTATGTCACAGGTTGTCTCTAAACACATGTAATTGGGAAAATTCCAATGATAATGTCTAAGTTCATCAAGCTTATTGTATAATGAAAAATCACTACAAGATGCAAAAGTATATGAAAATTCCAAACTGATATTTGGTAAAAGATTGGAGTTACTGTTGATCTCCTCCAAGGTATACATCAATGTCAACACATGTTGTAATTTTCTGGGAGGCAATCTGGAATGGGGTCAAATGATTATCATGTATCACAGTTTTCATATGAATGACACTGGACATTGTTTACTAAATGACTATCTTTTAAATTCCTATGATTATATATCCCCAATGGTTTTTTTCATTTTTTTATCCTTAATTAGATACACTTAATAAGGGAATAATATGTTGATGTCTCCACTTCCCCTAATTCCCTCTTCCCTGTTCCAGGTCAGTTGGATTTCCTCTCCGTGGGCAGTAGGCATCAGTCATGGGGTAGGGGTTGTGAACAGCCTAGGAGTTACCTGATTCTGCCCCCCCTTTGCATGTTTTTGCTGAGGGGGGCAATTTCTCTGGATATTCTCCCCCACCATGACTCTAATAATCTTTCCTCCCCCTCTTCCACTCATTTCCTGGGTCATGGTGGGTGAATATTAAGGCTACTATTTTGTTGAGACCTTAGAGTCTTCTATGCTTATGCATGAGGTTGTTTTTAAAATCATTGGTGTCTCTTTTGATGGTTTATCCTGGGTTGACCTATTGACTGTGGTTAAAGGTTTCTTGCTTATCCCATCACTGCCTGCAGGTTTCCATGTGGATCCTACATGGTAGGTATGGGGTGGCACAGCTCTTGCCAGGAATACAGTTTTTGGCCAGTGGCTCAATTGTAGGGTTGGAGAAGCCATAGCTCTCTAGGAGCCTTATTTTGAGATGATTTGAACATGAAATCTTTAGATGGTAGGTTTTTTATAAGCTATTGGAATGCACACATTTCCGAAATCATTACCTCAAAGTTGGGTTATTCTTTTATAATACTGATCACATGCATCTAGTATTTTAGAACTGAATCCTTGGAGCAAAATAGAATAAAAGGAACTTTGTACTACAGAAAGCTTGGAGTACTTTTAGTAGAATTTGATGGACACTTCTGGTAATATTCTGACAGACCTAATTTCAGAGAGGAGTGTTGAATAGAAAGGAGAGGTTTTCTGATGATCCAGAATGGAAAGGGGATTGGGAAGGGAAAGGGGTCAGAAGCAGTTTGTGTGACATCCATGGAAAGACTGGCTGAATTCCACCCTTGGACTCTGAGTTTGAGCATAGTCAAATTTAAAAGAAATGGACTGGGGTTATGATTCAAAGTAAAATATTTCACACTTACTTTGATAGCACTCTAATAAACCCCAGAAGTAGATGTATTTCATTAATCATACATATGCTATCTTCATAAATCTTCTGCTGTTTATTATTTTTAAAAAGCTGATGCATAGGTCATAATCTCTCTCCTTCCTTCCATCTCTCATTCTCCTGCATACAGTCTTGCTTAAATTCTCTTTGAATTCTTTCCTTTTTGCTCTTTAGACAGAACGAGTCCATCCTCCATAGTATAAACACCTTTCATGATTATGTTTTAGAAATCATCCTCTGCTCCCTATTTAATCATCTCCTACACAATATTTTGCCTGTAAACTTGAGAGTATATGAATCTGCTTTCCTTCATACACACTCACTATAAATTCTTTAATTAATTTACTTGAACATTCTGCCTATATCCTTGATACTATATAAATTTCCTTTCTATAATAAAAAGACAATCAACCCTCTGGGCAGTGTGATGCTCCACCTGGAGTTTCCACCATAGGAGGCAGCTAAAAGCAATTTTGCTTGCTTGAGAGAGCTCTTTTCTTACACTCTGACATATGACATTCTAAAGAATCTCCTGCAGACTGAGATCACAGAGTAGCTCACCATTCCCCAAGCTGGGCTAAGGGAACAAGGTGTGTTAACTCCTTCAGGTAGGAGCTACTGCACTCAGATGTGTATGAGGGAAGAGTCATTAACTTTCCACTTAGGCCCACAGCCTATCTTCTCACTTTTAGCTCATTTGTGACATTTTCTGACTTCTGCTTTCAATTGTGACGTGGCCATTATATAATGGGGGACTCACTAGTTTGTGCTCATCACGTTTATGGCATAGAGATATCTGGATTTCATTATCCTGATGGCCTGAAGTTTCTGAAAAAGCTCTCACTAGCCTGGCTTGCTGGCCCAAACCTCTAATACCAGCACCAGAGAGGAAGAGGTATGAATATCTCTGTGAGTTGAAGATCAGCCTGGAACCACAGAGTAAAGACCAGGTCAACCTGGGATCCAGTGAGACCATATCTCAAGAAAAATTAAAAAAGGAATATCTCTCTACAAACTACTTAACATGTTAAATATACACCATTTCAATCTGCTTAAATACATTTTCATCATAGGATTTCTTCAAAAATTCTAGATGCCAAATGGAGCTTCAGAATTTCACGTTTGCCTGGGTTGTTATTGATTGCCTATCATTTCAGTTTTTTCGTTGATAGTCTCCCTTCTCAGGAATGGGTGTTCTTAGTCTGTGCATTGTTTGTTAAATGTATGTAACTTGAGCTTACATATGACAGGGCTTACATTTAAGCATATGACTCGAGTATAAAATTGAACTTGGACTTTGAAAAGTGGTGGGGCTTGTTATTACCATAACTATGTGGGCTTTAAAACTGACATGAGTGAATTTTGCATATGATCATACACAGCTACATCTGCTCCATCCTTTGCCTGGATCTTTCTGGCCTCTAGAGCAATGCCGTAAACAAATGTTGTACTGTCAAAAATCAAAACAACACAAGTGGGGTTGAGCAGAAGCCATTATTATTTCATCAATTCTGTTACATAGTTGGATAGAAGACCCAAATATTTAAATTGGAGGAAAGACATTTTTAGGGTAAAAATTAAAATGGGAACCTGAATATTCACATACAGAAGAATGAAATAGTGTCTCTATCACCCACTTCATACAAACTGGAATTTTAAATACCAGCACCACATTGATTATAAATGTACAGGTTTGATTAAGGCATGCTGGATCACCCAGGCCATATTTCCCTATCAAACCTGCCAAGGAGGTCACGGTGGATTTTTTCATTGCTTCTCTGCTGTGTAGCAGTAATTATCCTCGATCTAGACACCCCAACAATGCTACTTTCTCTGTATTTGTAAGAGCCTGTGCTATTAGACAAAATCTTTCTTTTAGGCTAAAGATTTTTTCTACAGAATACTGTCATAAGCTAATGAATAGTTTTTTTTGGCAACCATGATAAGTATCAGCAACAGAATTCCACTTGCCCCCACCAGGATATGGAAGATAAACTTTAACAACTGGAAGGTCACATCCTGCACTCATGATGTCAAAAATAATATTCAGTGACCATTAGCATTAAAGAGGGTACAAAAATCCTGATTATCATTACAGTAAGGTATTAGAAAATTACTAAAAGATGAAAAAAGATGTATAAGTCTCAGAAATTTTAATTTTGTAGACAAAAATGCTATATTGTAAAATGTAACATACAGGGTTGGAGAGATGGCTCAGCGGTGAAAGCACTTGCCTCCAGTGCCTAAGGCCCCCGGTTCAATTCCCCAGGACCCATATAAGCCAGACCCACAAGGTGGTGACCCTGATGCTCTCTCTCTCTCTCTCTCTCTCTCTCTCTCTCTCTCTCTCTCTCTCTCTGTATGTATCTCTCTGCTTGAAAATGAATATATAAAATATTTTTAAAAATGTACCATACAGAGACATTTAATGCTGTTAATGATATTCCTCAGTGAAACACTTTTCCCTACTGTCACACAAGGGCCTGGTCCCACTGTGATTTGACCAGAATTAAAGTAGTTGTTGCTTTGGATGACATCCCTCAGTCTACCAGAAGGGAAAACATGCTTTCGGAACTTACTAAAAACTCTGACTTCATTCATTAAGGGGAATACTTAGCAAACATGTGAAATTCATAAGACATAAATGAATGGCTAATCATGTGTTACCTAGAGGCACACTAACTTTGCAGAACATCTAATATCACAGCCCACAATTGTCTTATTTCTAAACTCAATGCCACCTTCATAAGAAGATATCGTTAATGTAACTAGATCAACCTTCCACACTTGTCTAAAAGGTCACTAAATATTTACATGAAATATTTCCTGTCAGATGTGGGACAGACATGAGTGACACTCAGTGCATATTTATGAAGTAATGCTGATGAAGAAATATTGGAGACAAGGAAGTACAATTTGCTGCAGCCACTCAGGACTGAGCTCCATCCCTAGGATTGCAATTGTGAGGAGATCACTGAGCATATGCAGTGTGGGCAGCAATGAGATGTTTGAGGAAGCTAAGGGAGAGAGGACTTACGCTCTGCTCTAGCTGAGTACACCAGGGAGCAAAACTCTAAACCCCCTTATATTAAAGACCAAGTAAATTTTAGTGAATTTCTATGGTTTGGTTGGTGGGAATATGAGAGATGCCCTGAAGTTCTGGTCGAATGGTAACAAATAGCTTCCCCTTCACTTTATCTTCACCCATTGTCATACAGAAAAACAAATGATGAAACTACAAAGACACTTACTTTTTCTCAAGGAGATAGTTGAAATCATCTCTGTGTATGTACTTCTCCCTTAAGCGCACAGAAAAAGTGCAGTCATTCCACAGATCTTTTCCATTCTTTTCTGTGGGTTTTGCTCTCCAAAAGCACCTGTTTCCAGTCAAACTTCCAAATAGAGGCAAGATCAGGAGCTCAAGGAAAAAAGTCACAGAGACTATTTTCTCCATGTCTGCCACAACCCAAGTCTAGCACTTGCAATGTCACACAGATTAATATATTACACATGTATGTACAGGTGTCTGCTTTATAGCTGTTTCCAAAAGGAAGTGTCACTCAACTTCCTCAGCGACTTTCCATACAGCCTACTATGACCTCTCTGGAGGCATATGGGACTTTCCACATGGGATATGCATAGAAGGCCCTGGTAGGTGGGAAAAACAGTGGAAAAACATGTTGTGAAGTTCCTCTCCTGCCTCAGGTGCCATGACCTCACCCATGTCCATTGGAGGCCTACTCTGGGATGAGCTCCTCTGAGCATATGGTGTCCCAGGTCTGTGTCAACAAGTGATTTGTATGAAGAACTTCTGAAGTGATGTAAGAAGATTTCACCAGAGGAGCCCTAGTCCCATGTGAAGGGAATGAGTCTGAATGTTTCTGTATCAGTTAGAGCTCATGCTGAACTTTGGGTATAGTGTATCCTTTGTCAAGCCCAGGGAGGGACCCTTGGGTGCTCAGTTTTCCATCAGCCACAGAATAGTGACTGTGTTGTCCATGTTTTGGTCTATACCACTCACACGGTTAGCATCCAAGAATTCTTGTGCTTCCCAATGTTAGTATTTTCAATATCTATGAATTTCCCAATATCATGGGAAATTGAACACTGTCTGATTTAGTCTCTCAATGTCAATGTAGGCCCTAAATTTCATACTCAATTTTTCACTCAGCCTCTGTTGTAGTCAGCCAAACACCGCTGCGATGTATCTTCAAACCAGACACAATTTGGGCGTGGAAAGTATTGATTGAAGCTATGTATTAAGGGGAAGTACAGTAACAGTGAAAGAGCCTGGCCCTCCTTCAGAGGTCCAAGCAGAGAGAAAAACCCATCACCTACATAACACACAGAGAACAGGGAATAGGCAGGAGAGCCAGAGAGAATTTCTTCTTCTGTATATAGTCTTAGGGTGGGGTTGCAACCCTTCCCCAGACTTAATGGCTTCCTGAGTCTCTGGAATTTCCTTCCTGCACTGCCCACACAGGAAAGGATGCTTAGTTGTAGCTTCTTTGAGCTTCTTTGCATCCTGCCCCCTACTGAGAGGCTGCCTTCCTTTACATATCCTCAGAGACCCACCCAAGATCATGTAAAAGATAAAGTAGACAACAAAACCTAAGCATCACACCCTCCTTCCAGCCTCTACTGTTCCAATGGACAGAGTGTAATTATCCATCACTTTACTGTAACAGTACCTTCCTTTATTTGATGGCTTTTATGATTATAGGACAGTGTCTAGGGAATCAGCAAAATATTTAAGGTCCTGGGATAATAACTTTTGAGTAAACTAAGAAGCAAGAACAAGATATCTAAAAGGAGCAACCAGATTTGGAAAGAGAGGAAAACATACTTCATGACAGAAAAGAAATAGTAAAGTACCTTGATTATGTATGTATCTTACTCCTTTTATTAGCTAGCTTATATAATCATATGTTTCACTAGGATATTTTATGCAGATATACCATGGTACATTTTTTCATATATCCACACATATACCTGCCAGTGTTAACTCTGTTTCCAATCTTCACATCAACTGTTTTCATATCATGTATTTTATAATTAAATTTATATTTGTGTGTCTTCTGATCATGAGAAAATGTTTTATTTTTTATCACATTTTCCTCTCATCCCTTACAAATTACTCTCTCCCATCTCTGTTTAGAGCACTACCTCTCCCAGGCTTCCCTTGATCTCAGTGTCAAATGTATATAAAGTATAATTGTGGATTTGTCCTGTTATGAAAAATGTCATCATATTTCTGAGTCTCTATTTCATTATCCAGATGTTACACTTCATATATATCAAGAAAATAGCATAATTTTAGGGATGAACAAAATCTACTATATATACTATACTTTTATATACTATATATATATATATATATATATATATATATATATATATATATATATATATATATATATATATCCTGGTGCTTATGGGTGAATACACTAACTCCATCTCTTGGCTAATGTGAGTCTTGTGGCAATAAACAAAATGTCTCTGACCTTTGCTGTTTTTGGGACCTTGATTCATGTCCCTGTAGCACTATATTTTGGTCAACTGCTAGTTTCACTTTCAGGTTTTGAATCAGCTACACAAAGATTTACATTGTTAACATATTCATTTTTTAATATTATTTGGAAAAATTGGATGTGTTCGTTCTGTTCAAAAACACAACACTATTTTTAATTAATGGCTGAAATTATAACTGGGGACAGGGAATCCCCAAGAAGTTGGATTCACATTTTCCTTTTAGCTGAGGAATTTGAATTTTTTTTAAACTGGGATATTGAAAATTCACATGCTTACTTATTAAAATTATCTGTTATTTGGGTAGATGCTTTGGAGTGTTTGGTGTTTGATGATATAATTCCATTCTTTTATCAGTGCCTCAACTCCTGTTACATGGATCACTGTCATATACTCTATTCTTTTAGGTAATTTCTAATAGGCGGATTAATTAATTCAGTCATTAGCATCTTTCAATGCTACCTGCTTGTCTACATCTTGATGTGGTTCGGGGTTTTTTTTGCTCAGGCTTTTTGTAAGAATACACATCTAAATATATATTCTTATGGCTTTAGCTTTTGCACACATTCCCCATCATATTTAAAATAAGTGAATAGCCAGTTTTCTCTTTGACATTTTCATCCATGATTGTTTTTGGCACATTTGTCGAAACATCAGGTGCCTAAAGCTGCATTGTTGTTTCTCCAGTCATGAGATCTAAAGAATTTCCCAACAAGTCATTTTGTACTTAGATGACCTTTTTCCATAGAACACTGCAAAATAGTTTGAAATCAGATTCTGTTCCATAACTAGCTTTACACATTCGAATTAAGAATCCTTGTTTTCAGCAGGGATCCAGGTCGTGGACACAAGCTGCAGTCACGCTCTCACCTCCAGATACCTCCCAGTACAGGATTTTCACCAGTGGAAGCCTCCATCGAGGACCAGCGCTTGCCGGAGGCAGGGAGTTGTCAGGAGCCTGCAAGCCCGGCCAGAGCAGCCTCAGCCTGCCTGCTGACAGAGACTTTTCCTGGGCCTCTGCCAGCTTCCCTCGGGTTACCTCCCTCTGCATGTTCCGCGGGTCTATTGGGCCCTTGAGTGTCTCTCATTTTCAAATTTTTTTCTTTTTTTCTCATTTTTCTTCTTTTCTTTTTCTCTTGCTCCTATGTAACCCCTGGAGCTGAGCGAGCTGTCCGCAGTCTGCTGTCTCAGGGCAGTGGACCACAGAGCTGGGGGGATGACACAGGGTGGCCTGGCAGGGCACAGAGGCGAGCAGATTAGTATAGTATATCCAAGTGGTTCTTCATTCAATTGGGAGAACTTAAATTTATAGGAATAAGGGGGTCAGGAGGATGAGGAATAGGGAAGAGAAAAGGAGATAGGTTGATGGGGGTGGTGAGTTAGCCGCCTGCACTGGGATAGGTGAGTATGGACAACCTGAGAATACCTCATTTTGGGGGCCTGAGTGGCAGGAAATACGTGAAGCTAGTCACGGTCAGTGGGCATGGGTACAAGAAAGTTTTTCTGATACCCAATGCCAGTCATGCTGAGATGAAAATGCTGGTTTCTGTGGCTAGCCCATGGGGGTTGGGAGTCAGGGTAGGTGGTAACGGGAAATGCCTACCAATTATCGGTGTTTCACCTCACTCGTACATCCTTAACCCTTTGTTCTCCGTGCCCTCAGTAGCAATGCCAACAGGCAGTGCCCAACAAAGATGATGAGCATGCTATGAAGAAAGTAAGGTTTGTCTAAGTGTTGTTGGGCCACAAAATCAGTAAGTCCATTTGCATTCAAAAGGAGGAGATACCAACAATTTTAAAATAAGAAAAGACCTTAAATCAAGATCCGAGTTCCAATTTGGAGGAGTTTAGCTATATCATGGAGGGCATCAATTTTTTGTGTGTGTTTGATATTTTAAATTTAAAAATCTTCATCTGTATTTTTTTTCTTTAGACAATTACAAAAGTATTTAAGTGACAAAAGGAGGAGGGAAGTAGTTTTCCTCACAGTTGTCATTTAATGAAGCCAACAGGGAGGGGGTGACACAGAATTTGGTAAACTTGATGTGACAGGTCAGTTTATATCCAACGAGACAATTACAGTATAAATTCCAACTATTATTTTAACAACTTCAAGACAAACAGCAAGGGTACGAAACATGGTCACAATATCTAAATAGGCCAAGGCAGGCATAGAGATTAATATCAGCATGTGTGCTATTTGCATGCCAACAAAGGGTTTCTTTCCATTTGGGCCATGGTTAAGAGCAGAAATCAGTTATATGATTCTTATACCTTGATTTCAGGATGAGGTTTTTGGAGGCTCTGGCATGGAAACCTATGACCTAAAACTCCAATTCTGCTAACAAATATATAATAAATCATTTTGTCTCAGCTTGAAATATTTGTGTCTATATTTTATTGTTCATGCATTATTGTTTGGAAAGGGGTAATTTATAGAGCTGTGTAAATAGGATTTAAATTATTGTTTGACATGATAGAAAAGCATTATTTTTGAGCTATTGAAGGGCAAGAAATTATTAGTAAATCAGAAGATAAGAAGTCATTCTCTGTTTGAGTAACACCCGATTCCCCCCTTTTTTTATTAAATAACAATTTTTAAATCTTTTGACAAACTATTATATTTTAAGCTTTGTGGCTACAAGGTATTCCAAATTTGTTTTGTAAGCACTATTTCAGTAAGAAATTTTAAAAGGGGACACAGAGGAGCAAACAAGAGACTATCAGTTTTTATGTTATGAGGAACACATATGATAAAAAGATATGTATTCAGATGAAGCAGTATATATTTTACATAATAGGTGGCGTGAAGAGAGCCCCAAATATAGTGAGAAAAGCTATCTGTAGAAACAGGAATATGTTTTAATTTTTCAGAGGTGATAATGAATATCATACATTTGTCATAACTGATTAGATGAGAAACTTCTGGGGCTCATTCCATTAGGGAATTGTCATCGTTTCAATCAGATGGCCTCCATAAACTCTGGCATTCTGAATCCTTGGTCTCAAGCTTATGGAAATTCAAAAGGGGGAGCCTCACTACGGTTCTGTTCTTGGGTGCAGGCTTTGAGTGTAACAGCCAGCTCCCTGGACAAAAGTAAGTCCATTTTCCTCCTGCTGATATCTACCTCTTGTTGCAGAGTTGACTTCCACCTCTGTTAATTCCATGTTTCCTCCTGCCACCATGGAGCTTCCCATTGAGTCACAAAGCTAAAATAAAACCTGCACTTGGTCAGTTGTTTTGTCCCTATAACAAGAAAGTTGATACCTGTGGAGTGAGTGGGTTTGTTAGAGTGAGGAATCTGACTGTGTGTCTGTTAGTCTTTTGGAAATGATTTGCAGGAGGAATATGAAAAGAATTGAAAGCTTGACCTAAACATTTAAATAATGATCTTGCAATATTTGAAAAGAGATTTAAGGGCCATTCTTGTCAGAATTGAAAGATGAGATTGGAAAAAATAAATCAGGCTGGGCTTTTGAGGGGATGAAAGAGTTTTGTCAGGACTGGGCTAGAGGCAGTTTGTGTGAGAACCAAGCTTGATTCTGCATTACTCCTGAATATGAGAACATGGCTAAATATAGCAGAAATGGACGGGTATCAGAGGTGGGATATGACAAAGGAAAAATTAAATTTGGCTAGGAGACATCATTGTTATTCAGTGTCAGTTGCTTAAGAGATTATCACCATGGATATTGGGTCCGCTGTTCTACATTTTGAAAGAAGAAAGAATGCCGACTCTTGATAATGTGAGACTGCATATTGAAGTTTTCTCTTATTCACCACCCCACCTAGACTAACCAGTTTTGATAATCAGTATCTGGATCTATGGGAATATAAAAAATGAAGGAAATATATATGTGGGTTTTAAATATGGAATGCTTTATTGAAAAAGCCACTGGAAAACAGAGTTTGCATGGAGGCTGCATGGAAGTATGGTGAAGAACTGTAGCTTGCAGTGGATACCCAAGAATATTTGATATTCCAGTATTGTTGAAGAGACAGTAAGGATAGCTTCTGGCTCAAATGGAGTATTTCATGTGCTGTGGAAACACATATGCAAGGGGAATAGAAACCCCTGTCACTTCGTTACTGGTTACAGACATTGGACTTTTAGCTACAGGATGTGATGTTCTCTTGCTTTAGATGTGATTGTGATTCAGTCTTTCCTCACAATGTCATGAATTTCATTGGGAATGCTGTTCTGTATCATTAGTTGCTTATAGATTTACTGGCTAACCATTGAGATACCATGGTCTATATGTTGATGTTTGAAAAATTCACGATTGATAAACAATGTGGGATCTACTAAATTTGTACTGAATACTCTTTATGGAATCTAATTCTTTCATTAGCTTATAGGGGTAGTACCATAATATGGGTGTTTGAATCAGATGTTCTCACACACTAATGTGATTTGAAAGTTTACTCTCTAGTTCATGGACAAGTGAGAGGGGGAGCCTTGCTGAAGGAGTGTGGGGACTCAGTTACTGGTGCTATTATAAGCTGCCTTTTGCCAGAACTTGGCTAATTTTATCCACCAGCTGTGGCAGAGCTGATATCCTTCCTCTGCACATGACATGGTTTCCCTGTCATCAGGAAGCTTTCCCTCTAATCTAAGCCAATTTAAAAAAAAACTGTCCTTTCAGGAGCTGATTGTGGACTGGGCTTTTGTGCCAACATTGAAAAGTTTACTACAATAGAAATTAATAGGAAAATTTGTATTATAGGACAGGAATAGATAATTCCTTCTAGGCTCTGTCATGGAATAAAGCAATTTTTAGCTGGGATAAAGTATCTTGTTGAAAATCTTGGAGTGAGGACATAGCATCAGAGGAACAAATTAACTAATAATGGGATATCTTACTCATTTCCAAATTTTGAAGATCTGAAAGATAAGAATGGCTTGGCATGTATCTAGTAAACAGGAAATGGTGGCTCCATGAGCCAAAAATGTGAAAGGAAGTGTGCATTTGTAACACAAGTTTGTCTATATGATTATTTAAAACAACACAGTGAAGGTGATGATTGTGATTTTCATCACACAGGGAGAGAGTGTGTTTATGTAGAGAGAGCACCCAGAAATAGATTTTTTCTTTTTCCAGGGAGGAGAGCAGCATCAGTTCAGGTCTCTGCATTGTGGGCTGACTTGAGATGAACATGTGGGACCAGGCTTGCTTGTCATTCCAGAGCAGAATTCTATTTTGAATTTTTCCTGACCCTTGAATTGGGATGCAATTTTATGTATTTTCTCTACATTTGGCAGTGATGGCATCATTAAAGTTTTGTCCCAGCAGGAGTAACCTGTGATGGTAGGCATGGCCTAAAGGAGAGTTCTTCAACCTCAGGGGAGCATCCAATGTCCTTGTTTAAGGCTTTCTCTAATCCCCTTATGAATGTGCTGGACAGTCCATTGTCTGAAATAATTTGATGAACTTCCTTATAGACATTAAATGGTTGATCTTCATGTCCTGGTTGGCCACTTTTAAGCCATAGTATAGGGGAGGCTGCTAGAACTATAATTCATTTGTCCTCCTGTTCTTCAATATTTTATTTTCTCAGAGGGTGTGGGTCTGTTGGCAGGAGCAAGAGCATGACAGTTCCAAGAAAGACACTGTAGTTGTTTTAGGGATTGTCCTGTCATCAGTAACAGCTTGGGGGAGGGGCTTCAAGGGTGTTGAGGCTATAGTGAGAGCACCCATGGGGCACCTGCATGTCTGATGGGACTAGCCATTTCAATGTCGACATGGTTGCCTGGAAAAACTGGGCACCCTCACTAGAAGAGGCTGCATCTTCACTGCCTGATATGGAAGTGTCCTGGGAAGGGATTCATGGCCAGCCTGGCTGAGGATCCTGCAGCAGCTGGGTAGTCATATCCAGGACTGCATTGGCAGTGGTGCTGGAGCTAAAGGTGGGCAATTTGAAAGGTTGGGCCAAGTTTAAAACACTGAGGATTAGTCTTTGGCCACGTTGAAGGCTTAAAAAATGTGAAACAGAAAAATATGGGATAAATCAGTCTTTAATGAGTTTCTCCTTGTTTGGTGAGATTTTAATATTTCCTGGAGTTAGTTTTCTTATGTAAGGATTTGATGGCATGATATCATAGATTCCACATATAGAGATGAATAATTTTAACTGGGTTTATAGCCTGCTTTAGCCAACCCTTTATGTGTTTTGATTCTTTAGTATCAAAAGACCCATTTGAAGGATACAAAAACATTGCTATATTATACTAATTACAAGATAAGATATTGCTTTATTATTACTTTTTTGAGATATGTTCACACCTATATCCCAGATTGACCTGGCACTCACTCTGTGGTCACAGGCTGACGTTCAATTTACAAGAATATCCCTACATTTGCATCTCAGGTGCAGGGAATAATGGTTTGGGCCATCAAGTCAGGCTAGTGAGATCGATTTCAGAAACTTGACAGCCATCAGCTTGCTGAAACCCAGATATTTGTTAGACATGAACCTGATGAGCAGGATATAGTGAGCCTCCCATTATAACGGTCATGTCACAATTGAAAGCTGAAGTAAAAAATGGTCACAAAAGAGCTGAGAGTGAGAAGTAAGTAGAGAGATCATGACTGCTCCTTCATGCACATGTGAGGGTAATAGGTCCTACCTGAGAGAGTGGACAGGTCTTGTGCCCTTACCCTGGCTTGAGGACTTGTGAGACACACTATGATTTCAGTCTTCAGGATCCTCTCCAGCATTGCAGTTGTCAGAGTGACAGAAAAGAGCTCTCTCAGGCTAAGAAAATCAATTTAAGGTGCTTCCAAGAGTGGAAACTATAGGTGGAGAATCACAGTGCACAGAAGGGTGACTATCTTGTTATTAGAGAAAGCAAATGTATTTATTTTCAAAGATATAGGCTATTGGGGGCGAAAGCCTTTGGGGGCTCACGGAGGCACACCCTGACTTAAACTCAGGACAGCACCTAACAGCTTGCCAGGAGAGGCTTGGCTTAATAAGTCTCAGGAGGTAGTCCTGATTGGCTATTATGCTTGACATATGCACAGGTCCTTATCGTAGACTGACCAATAGCTCTCTGATTGGCCAAGGGACTCTTTATATGTTTTTTCATTTTTGGCAATGGGAGAGAGCAATAAAGAGAGAATGCACGTTCTTCCATAAGTCGTGTGTGTGTATGTATGTTTGTGTGTATGTGTGTGTTTATATCATTGCCCCGCTGGAAGTAGGCAGCAACAATAGGCAAAACATTCAAGTCTATTAATTAAGGAAATTATAATGAGTAAATATCAAATGAACCATATTTATATGCTGTGAAGTTTATAGGTAAAACATTTGGGTAGGAGATAATAAAATAGATATTAAATGGAATTTATCTGGATATTATTGCTAAAAGGTAATCATCAAAGGTGTTTATACAAGAAACAAGGTGGACTTTTCCTATTTAATGAAACAAAATGGAAAAATTCAAAGAGAGTTCAAGCAGTAATTTTTAAAGGGAGAGCGAGAGAGAGATATTTTGTCCTATGTGTTCCCTTTCTTTTAAAATGATAGAAAACCAGAAGTTATGTGAAGATACCATATGTATAAATGATGAAATATGTGTACTCTTGGAATGAGTACAGAGCCAGGAAAGTAGGTGTGAAATGTTCAAGTTTGAATCAAAACCCTGGTCCATTTCGTTATTTTTTTTATCTTTATTATCCATAGTTAGATAAACTGAAAGAGTAAATAATGTTTTGGTGTCCCCCTTTTCCTGATTTCCCTCCTCCCTGTCCCCAATCACCTGGGAATCCTCCTCCATGGGCAAACTGGAACATTCCGTGTTGTAGGTGTTTATGTGTATCCTGTTAGTCAACCCAGTTCCATCCTCTTTGTATGTTGTTACTAACGGGGGCGATGTCCCTGGACATTCTCCTCCACCATGGCTCTTACAACCTTTCTGTCCCCTCTTCTCCTCAGTTCTCTGAATCACAGTGAGCGAGTATTAATACTACATCATTGTTGAGGTCTTAGGAGCCTCTGTATTTCTACTTTAGGTTGTGTAGAAATTGTTGGTGTCTGTCTCATTGGATTATCCTGGGTTGACTGATTGACCTTGGTTATAGGTCTCTTGCTTATCACAACACTCTCTGCGGAGTTTCATGTGGATCCTCCATGATAGGTCTGGGGTGGCTCATCTCTAATGAGAATGTCAGTTATCAGCCTGTGTTTCATTGGTAGTGTCAGAAAGGCCACAGCCATGTCTCTGCCTTCTGAAAAATACAAACAGAATCTCCAACAGAGAGTGAAGTCAGTATAGGTTAACTGAAATATAGATTTCTGAATTGGCTAGATTTTATTTTGAGTAGCCACTTTGTGATTCATTAATAAACCTATTTCTCTTTGATGGCCCAAAATATTGGTTTCCAATGTATTTCACCCTGAGACCCGAATTCCATTTAAGGCCTCCTTTTTACTGAGTGGATTTCTCTGCCAAATTAAAAGCTGCTGATTATCTCCCTTAGGATTTGGCTCCATTGCACAGGTGCTAATTTCTTGATTCACTGTTATTTTCCAGTAGGAAGTGTGTTGTGCCTACTCATGGCAGCAGATTGCATTTTATATCAGTGGTCTCTGTTTGCTCCAACTATAGTTGACCAGTTTCCCCTGGCAGCTTATGCAGTGCCTTCA
The DNA here is from genome assembly GCA_004024765.1 of Zapus hudsonius. NCBI lineage: Eukaryota > Metazoa > Chordata > Mammalia > Rodentia > Dipodidae > Zapus > Zapus hudsonius. The sequence continues at coordinate 21,006 of PVHP010003415.1, forward strand.
AGCACAACACTAACTACCATCTGTGGGCTGGTTACGATTCTGGACCTCACAGTGTCTCTTGGTGCTGATATATGGCTTTCTGTGTTTTCTTCAGCAACAGGATGAGCTCAAACTCTATTCCAAGGGTGCAACTCAGCCAGTCCTCACCAGTAATGTCACACAAACTGCTTCCAGCACCTTTCACTTTCAAGTCCATTTTGCATTCTGAAATTTCAGAGAAACTAGCCTTCATTGGCAACACTCCTCTCTGCATTTAGGTATGTTAGAATATTACCAGAAGATTCCATAAAGTTCCACTAAAGTACTGCTTATCTCAACATTCCAGATTATTCAATATTACTCGAAGAAATCAGTTATGAAAGTCAAGAACTACATGGTCATTTGTATTGTAGAATAGGCCCACTTCCTCACTACCATTCCCTTTGACATGAACATTTTTATTGCTAGTACAAAACCCATGATCAAAAGCCTATGGGAGCAAACACTTTATTCATGCTTACAATTTTGAGAGGAAATTTCATCAATGGAAGATGCACATAGCAAGCACAAACAGGAGAGCATCCCATCTTTTCACAACAGCTGAAAGAAACAATATGAGTGAGCTAGCTCTAACTGCCAAGTCGATTCAGTTGTAAAATCCCATGTCCAACATACATTAACACTACTCCTTGACCTCCCTAAGGTGGCACCAATTGGGGATTCTGTATAAGGCTGAATCCCAAACTCTTGAGAATTGGAGGATATTTCATATTCAAACCACCCCAATGAAATCATGCCCATTTGCAAATATAATGCTCTTGTGAATTTTAAAATACTAGCATCTTAATATGTCATGTTCACCTAAAATCATAATATTGGAAATGTCTCAAAATAGGAATTCAGAAGGGTATATTTGCTACATAATGCCTAGTGTAATTCATAGGAAAACTGTGATGCCTGATATTCACCGTGACCCTTTTCCAGATTGCCTCCTAGAACATTACAACATGTGATGACATTGATGTTTACCTTGGACGAGATCAACAGTAACTCCAATTTTTTTACCCAATATATCTTTGGAATTTACAAATCATTTTGCATCATGTAGTAATTTTTCATTACATAATATTCTTAATGATCTTAAAAGGTATGATTTGAATATTTCTAATTATATGTGTTCAGAGGTGATATGTGAAATAAGTTTTTCAGAACAACATGAGAAACATCTGCCAGACTGGGACCATTCCTTTAAGAAAATTAATCTCCACAGGTGAGGCAGTGCCACTTTGGAAAACAGATACCCAGCCACTCTCACAGATATCCTTAAGTACCTAGTGAAAGTGTTTTGTGCTATTATATGGGATTATATCTAAAAGGATAGATACTCAGAGTGGTAGGATTTGACAGGGAAAGGAAAATTGTTTGTTTGTTTTTTTTTTTCTAAAAAAGAGACTGGTAATTTTTATTTTTTTATAAATATACTAACAATTTTTCTACTACCAGCTCATTCTTTTTTTAAATATATATTTATTGTCCATTATGAGTTACTTTATTTAGTGGACAAACAATGTATTGTTATCCCGAATTCCCCAATTCCCCCTCTCCCCATCCCTGATCAGTTGGATATCCTCCTCCGTGAGCTGTCTGTATTAGTCCTTGTGGCAAGGGATCCTGTTTATCTTCGTACTCAGCCCGGTCTTCCTGGCCCAAGTGTGTTGTTCCTGATGGGTGCCATGCCTCCGGACAGTCTCCCCCACCACGGCTCTCACAATCTTTCCGCCCCCTCTTCCGCTCAGTTCCCTGAGTCGTGGTGGGTGAGTAATAAGGCTGCTTTAATGTTGTGATCTTAGAGGTCTTTGTGTCGAAAATCCTTGGTTCCTGTCTCAATGGCCTATCCTGTGTTGATTGAATGGCTGTGGTTATAGGTCCCTTGTTAATCTGTCATTGTCTGCTTGGTTCCCTATGGGTCTTCCACGATAGGACTGTGGTGGCTCCTCTCTTGCAAGGATCTCAGCCATTGCCCTATGTTGGTTGGTAGGATTAGATGGGCCACAGCTCTCTTGTAGCATCCTGAAAAACACAAACACATTTGGCTTAACCATGAGTTGGTTGAATGGCTGTGGCTGTGGGTCCCTTGTTCATCCCATCCTTCTCTGCAGGTTTCCATATGAATCCTCCACAATATGACTGTGGTGGCTCATCTCTTGCCATGATCTCAGCTTTTTGCCTGCTGTCAGATGGTAGGGTTATATGGGCCACAGCTCACTCACTATATCCTGAAAAATACAAACACAATCTCCATCAGAAAGTGAGATCAGTATAGGTTAACAAATATACACCATTCTAGATTACCTAGTTTCTATTTTTAGTAACCTCCCTGTCAGACGTTCTGAAGCAGTCTGAAAGCCCCAGGTCACAGTCACCAGTCCCTTCCCTCACTGAGCTGTTGACCGAAGTGACCCATGAGGTTCCAAAAACAAGACAGAATTCTGTCAAGGCTCTTGAATGCCCTCCCCAGACCTGAGGAAAAACTCTGTTGCTGAAGAAACCACAAAATACCATCGTTCAGCATTGAGAATCCCATCAAGATCTGGAATGGTAACCAACCCCTAGATGGCAGTTAGTGAAGGGCTGCAGGGCACTGCACAAGCTGCCAGTGGAAGCTGATCGGTGATAACTGGAGTAAACAGACCATTGGCATGAAACATAGTGTGCAGCCATGAATAGGCTGAATATAGTTCCTACTGGGAGAGAACAGCAAACCAAGAAAGGAGCAATTGTGCAATGATGGAGCCTGGGCCTGGGGGAGACAATCAACAGCTATTAAATTTGGCCAAATATTCCACTCAGTAGGGGGAACCCTTGATTGGAAATGGGGATTTAGGGCAATATGCACCAGATCCCATACTCTTGAGCTCCCAAGAAAAGATGCACTATGCGAACCAGCTCATTCTTAAGAAGATTCATAGCTTACAATGAACAAGAAGAAATGTCTTTCTTCCTCTTAATGCATCCAATATTGGATTCCTTTAGATTTCCTATGGACCATTTCATCCTCTCCTTAGTGACCAGGACAATTTCATTATCTGACCAGGTGGCCCCCATGGATAAACACCTATCCTTTACGATGGTCTCCTTGATGCTTCATTTCAGGTGGACATGGGTGGGGCTGGTCATCTTTGATGATGACCAAGGCATTCAATTTCTCTCTGACTTGAGAGAAGAAATGCAACAACACAGCATCTGCTTATCCTTTGTTAATGTGATCCCAGCCAACATGGAGTTGTACATGACAAGGGATGAAAAGTATTTTAACAAAATTGTGACTTCATCTGCAAGTGTGGGTGTCATTTATGGTAAGATGAACACTATTCTAGAGGTGAGCTTAAGAAGTTGGGAATTTGTCAGCATACAGAGAATCTGGGTGACCACCTCACAATGGGATTTCATTGCAAGTGACAGAGAAAGTAGTCCAGACTCATTCCATAGGACCATCACATTCTCACACCACCATGGTGATATTTCTGGTTTCAAAACTTTTATCCAATCAATGAACATTTATGAGTACCCAGAACTTTTCTCTACTCAAATTGGGGTGGATGCATTTTAATTGTTCACTCTGCATATACTACTTAAACTCACTGAATAACTCTTCTTCCAACGTTTCACTGGATATGTATATGCTGTTAATAACAGATTAGCTGTACCATTATATGCCTATATTTAATGGCTTTCAGGCTTCCCATAAGCATATTCACAACTGAACCTTTCCATCTTTATACTCCCAATTCTCACCATATTTCTCTAAAGAGTAGGTGCACAGACAACCTCTAGTTCCTCTGTCACACACAAGGCAGTCTATCACACTCATCAGTTGATGCATTTCATGATATCCTCTAGTTCACGGAAGTGAGAGTTAGGAGTCGCAATCCCCGATTTTCCCTTACGAGGGGGAACTTACGTGTCCTGAGACATCACAATGTTGTACTGAGTTATCATGCTGTACCATGGCAACAATCTTCCCTGTGTATCAACACAATGCACTATTGTACAATGCAACATTGTAACATCCCAGAGGCCTAAATGACATCTAAAAACACTGTACCACACTGTAACTTCACAGAGATATACATGGAGATCAAAATGCCTTACCTTGATATCAAAATTCCCAATGATAAATCACAGTTTTCTTTGTAACACAATACTGTGTTGGTATTTGCTATAATTGATGTCACATTTATGTTTATGATATCAAAATCCAGCAATGTTAATAATGCTATATTGTGACACAGTAGAACTTGCAAGACGGCCAATGCATTCTGATCAAAAGAAACTCTGAGAACACAAATTCTTTACAGGCTACTGGCACTACTCTAATTTGTCCAACACAACTAGATGGTAAGACCATACTCCTGAAGTCACAGCATGCTTGGGTTGCAGGTCATGAGTTTATTGGGGACACCTAATTTAATCCCCCATAGCTGGGAGGTCATAAGACTAAGGGAAAACTACTTTTTATCAAGCTAAAAAAGATATCTTAGCCGGGCATGGTGGCGCACGCCTTTAATCCCAGCACCCGGGAGGCAGAGGTAGGAGGATTGCCTTGAGTTCAAGGCCAGCCTGAGACTACAGAGTGAATTCCAGGTCAGCCTGGTGTAGAGCGAGACCCTACCTTGAAAAGCCAAAAAATAAAAAAAAGAAAAAAAAGAAAAGAAAAAAGATAACTTATGTGTAAAAAAAAATCTATTAAACACTAATATTTTGCCCATGTATTAGTGCTACTCTCATGTATTAGGGAAGGTGCTCTATTCAGATGCCAAAGAATACTGGAGAGTCTGAAAACTCACCAAATCCTGAGAAGAAATGACAATAGTGTGGCCTATTGAGCTCTGAAGCAACTGTATAATAAACTCTAAATCTAGGGGACCATTGCAGGAGAAGTGACAAAAGAATTCCAGAGCCAAATTAATGGGCAAAGTAGTTTGCTATTCTGTCTTTTTGACACAGCTGCATCATTGCATTTATGTCTTCACAGTGTGTGATGCTATTACTCAAATGGGGAATCAATAATGTAATCAAAATAGCAGAGAAACCAGTTTGAAAGAAGGGATACAGTGGAAGGGGGTGTTGTAATCGGATTCTTATTGCTAAGGAAAAAAATCACCATGCCAGAATCAGCTTTTAGGATGAAAGTGTTTACTTCAGGCTTATGCTTTTGAAGGGAAGCTCAATGGTGCTGGAGGATGGCAGGTTTAAGGATATGTCAGTAATGAAGAGTGCACTGGATGCCTGAATAAGTTCAGAACACATAGCCAAAATTCACACACACACCACATACACACACACACACATCTATTAAATGGCCTTCCATTAAATCCAAGACCCCACAACTATTGGGCTGGAGAGATGGCTCAGCGGTTAAGGCACTTGCCTCCAGTGCATAAGGCCCCCTGTTCAATTCCCCAGGACCTGCATAAGCCAGATCCACAAGGTGGTAGTCCTAGTGCTCTCTCTCTCTCTCTCTCTCTCTCTCTCTCTCTCTCTCTTTCTCTCTCTCTCTCTCTCTCTCTCACACACACACACACACACTCTCTCTCTCTCTCTTTCTCTGCTTGAAAAATGAATAAATAAAATATATATTAAAAAAAGATTCTGTTCTCCTGAGTTACTCAGACTCCACAGCCCATGTTCTTAGTAGGACAAGAAATTCCAGGATCCACCCTGGCATGAATGGAGATGCCACAGAGAAGAAGGTAACTCCTCAGATTCCTGATGTTAGACCACCATCCTGCTCCTGCATCAAATCAATATTATAAAATGGAAAAGAGACAAAGAAAGAAATAAAGTAACTCAGTAGAAGGCAGAATAGAATGAAAAAGAATTTTAAAAAATTGTTCAATAAATAGTCAAGCAACTATTCAAACTGAAGATATGATCAATTCCAGGAAAGTGTATGTAGAGATAATTATAGAGTTTAATCAAGAAATGAAGCAAAATTTAATAGAGAGGAAATGCTGAAGAATACCTAATTGAAACCAAAATGAAATAACACTATCAGTCAACCAATGGGATCTCATCAAGCTAAAAAGCTTCTGTACAGAAAAATATGCCATACTCAAAGCAAAAGACCAACATCAGAATGGAGAAAATTCTAGGCCAAGGTCAGAGGCCTTATATCTAAAACCTAGAAAGAATTCAAAACATAGAATAAGAAAAAAGTCAAATATCCAACACACAAAATGTGGCAGTGGACTAAACAGGAAATCTCAGAAGAGGAAAGACAAATGGCCTGCTCTCATGTAAGAAAATGTTCAACACCACTTATCATCAGGGTAAAGCAAATCAAAACAACAATGACTTTCCACTTTGTTCCAATCAGCATAACAATCATAAAACAATTCAATGGCAATTGATCATGGTGAGGATGTAGGACAAAGGAACCCTCAATCATTGCTCTTGAGATTATGAACTTGTTCAACCACTATGGAAATCAGTATGGAGGCACATGAATAGGATGGATTTAGAAATACAAATGGACCCAGTTAGACCTTGACTGAGCATCAAACCCCAAATTTCATTATCAAAGCACAGAGACATTTGCTCAACCATGTCTATAGCAGCTCACTTCATAATTGCAAAGAATTAGGGCTGGAGAGATGGCTCAGCAGTTAAGGCACTTGCCTCCAGTGCCAAGGCCCCTGGTTCAATTCCCCAGTACCCACATATGCCAGACCCACAAGGTGGTGGCTCTGGTGCTCTCTCTCTCTCTCTCTCTCTCTCTCTCTCTCTCTCTCTCTCTCTCTCTCTCTCTCTCTCTCTCTCCTTAAAAATGAATTAAAAAAAAGAATTGGAATCAACACAAATGCCCCAAATCAGATGAATGTTTATCAAATACACTATGGAATTCTAAGTGCTGAAAGGAAAAATGACATAATGAAATTTAAAGGAAAGTGGATGGACTTGGAGGAAATTATTCATATTGAAATGATACCAGAACACAGAATCAAGTGTTGCATATCTCACGAATATGTGGTTCCTAAGGTGGTTAAGAAAACTTTTAAGTGGACTTCCGGTTCAAGATGGTTGACTAGCAGACTTGCTGTGTCCCTGGAGGAACAAGGTCCAGGGTTTTCAGTGGGGATCCAGGTCGTGGACACAAGCTGAGGCCACGTGCTGGGCTCCAGACACCACCTGGCATAGGATCCTCATGACTGGAAGCTGACATCGAGGACCAGCACTTGCAGGAGGCAGTGAGCTGGCAGGCAGTAGTGGAGCATCCTCAGCCCACTGGCCTCCCGTGGCTTTCCTTCGGCCTCTGCCTGTTTCCCTTGGGTTTCTTCCCTGTCCCTCCTGCCTTCTGCATCTCCAGCACCTCTGTCCTTTCCTCCTGTGCATTTGCATGTGTTTCCTTTTTAACTTATTTTCTTTTATATAATTTTAATTTTAATTTATTTCTTTATCCCTTATGTTTTTTTTTTTCCTCTTCTTTTCCACCCACTGACCCAGGGCTTCACTACAGCCCCTCCCGGGTTCCCAGGTGCTTTTTCTCCATTCCTCTCAGCCTCTGTGTCTCTTTCCTCTTTAACATTTTTTTCCTCTTTTTTCTATTCCCTTTTCTTTTTCTTCCCTCTTCCATGGTATTTCCTGCCAGCTGAAACCTGCAGCTTCCTTCAGTCCTGACCCCGGAGTTTCCCCCACAGCTTCCCCAACCCTGGCTCCCCACTGTATCCCTGCCCAACGATTCTGCATAATCCCCATGCACTGGTCACTGAGGTATGCTCAGGCTCTGGTTTCTGCAGGTTTCACATGGGACCACCAATTCCTGTAGTTTTCCTGCAGCCTGGTTCCTGCTGTTTCTCCACGTGATAAACATTCCCTGAGCTGCATTGATAGGCAACTGACCCCCTACCCCAACCTACTGTGTCCCCACAGGACCGCACACCCCCTGAAAGGCTACATAGGACCTGAAACAACACCCTGTGCCTACTTAGTCCCCACAGTCCCAGAGATGAGATTTATGACTTGGAAACAAAGAAAACAATGAAAAAATAAACAAAGAGTTGGTTCTTTCAAAAAGTCAATAAGATTGACAAAACCCTGGCCAATTTAATCAAATGAAAAATAGAGGACCAAATTACAAAATAAAAAAAAAAAAAGACAAGAGTGAGATCACAACAGATCCTGAGGAGACTGGAACTATCAACAGGTCATACTTCCAATACATCTACTCCACAAAGTTAGAGAACCTGGAAGAAATGGATAAATTTCTTGATACCTACCAACTTCTAAAGCTTTGCCCAGAGCAGACAAAGATGCTAAACACTCAGGTTTTGGAGCCACTGAAGGTTACCTGCTTGAGATAGAAAAGAAGAGGCTAAAAGGAAATGAGCTTTGTCTGCAACATTTACTTGCTAGTTATTATAATAACCTGTAAATATGATATGACTGTAGAAATGGGATGAACATTTTTTTCTATTTCCAGCTTTTTATAAATGTAATATAGAACTTACATTCGACCTGATGAAATAATCGTCCTTATATTACTTCAAATACCCTGATTCCTTGAAAGTTCTCTGTGATCATTACATATTACAAGGTTGACAGAAAAAGTTTCCTTATGTGTATGAGGTGGGACCCAAAGATACAAGCCTAACCCTGCTAAGGTCTCCTTGGTTCTTCATTTCTGCTTGACTTGGGTGCAGTTGGTCAGCCCAGATGATGCCCCAAATCAGGAATTTCTCTCCAAGGTGAAAGCAGAGAAACAATGAAATGTCATCTGTTTAGGCTTTGTGATTCACTTCCTAGAAATTATAGACAAATCCATGAAATTGGGCACATACTTTAACCCAATAATGGCATCATCATCAAATGTTGTTCTCATTTAAGGTGAGGTGTACTTTTCTTCTGGAATGAAAATGGGAAACTTAGAACTTTAAGGCATGTGAAGAATCTAGATCAACACCTCACAGTTGGATGTTCTCACACGTGAATGAAATTTCATCGTTGACATATTTCATTTGGCTTTCACTTTCTCAAACAACAAAGTGGAGATTGCTAGTTTGAAAATTTTAGTCAGGACACAGTAATTTTCCAAATGCCCAGGAGAGAAGTATTCATGGAAACTGTGGTGGATATATTTTAATTGTTCTCTATCCACATCCTTCTATAAGACACTGAATAATTGTTCTTCTAAAACATCATAGGAGATGATAACAAGGTATTCTTTTGATGTGGTCACGAATGATGATTGTTGGAACATCCACAATGATCTGTATTCCATGACCATTCCATCTATAAAATTATTCTTCAACAATTAGAAGATCAGAGTATTGAAATTGAGTTTATGAAAATGGTTCATGCATGCACAGCATTTTAAAATGAAGGGAACTGGTGTCATTAATATTAAATCAACAAAGTTGTTCAGACATGTTCTAGCCTATTGGTCTGCCACATATTTTCAAAATTTCAATACTTTCTGAACTCTTTCAGATAAAAGGAGGTAAATCAACATGTCTGCATACATAATGAAGAAGGTGTCAAGGCATGTGAGTGACTGACTAGACAGGGGGATTACTGTTGGTTAAATCAGATTAGGGTAAGGAGTGCTTTCTAGGCTAGTGAAACTCCGACAAACTAAAAAAGAAGTCATTGGATACAATAAAACCAACATGATCCCCCAAATTTAATAATCCTATAATAATTAGACCAATCATCTAAACAGAAATACTGAGAAATTAAGTGATAAGTAATGGAGTTAAAACTACAATTCAGATCATTTGGATTTAACATACATCTACAGAATATTCGGTCCTAACTTTCCAATATACATTTTTTTTCTGAGGAGCTAATGGAACATTCTCTAAAGTAGATCATATATGGAGGCATAAAACATGCCTCCACAATTTCATGAAATAAACACAATTCCAGGCACTGTATCAAAACTCAATTTTAAAAAGCTTGGGATTTGGTAGAAGGGAAATAACAGAGAATCCACAAACACCTGAGACTGAACATGCACTATTAAACAATGCATGGGTAGTCGAAACAATTGAAAAAAGAAATAAAAAAATCTAGAGCTAACCTATTATGAAAAACAAACACAACATACCAAAATTTATGAGACACAAAGAAAGTAGTACTATGAGGAACGATTTTAGTTCTAAATACCTTCAATATGAAAACAGAGATCATAAGTCTATAACTTAATCATCCATATGAAGATACTAGACAAACAAGAGAAATCCAAACCTAATAGTCTCAGATATAAGAAATCATCAAGATCAGAGTAGAAAAAAAGAAATTGAAAATCAAGTTTTGAAACATGATGAAACAAAATGTTGGCTCTTCAAAAAATTAAATAAGATTTGATAACACACTATTCAATATGATCAAAAGAAAAACAGAGAAGTCTTAACAAGAACAACAGTTGAAGGGGGCAGTAAAAAAAAACAACAAACAAATAAAATCTGGAGAATCCTAAGGCCATATTTCAAAGATCTATCGTCCACAAACTTGTATATCATGGAACAAATGTTTGAAATCCTTAACCTATACAAGCTAACAAAAGTAAACCAAGAAGATCCAAATAATATGTATGCAATATACTTAACCCAAGATTCAAATTGTAATTTACATTTCCTCCCCCCAAAAAAGCAAACATGCAACTCCAGACATTTTCATTGCTCAATTCTAACATTCATTTATAACTAAAGCCAATTTTTTCTCAAGTTAATTCTCAAAAGTGAAATTAAGGGAATTTTCCCTGATCTGTTCTATGCAGCTAGCACTACAATATCACATACTAGAAGAGAGACATCTGAAAATAAGAGAATAACATAAAGATTCCCCTTACGAATTTACATGCAAAAATTCTTTTGATTTTTTGCAAGATGAATACAAGAACAAACAAAAATATCGTCCGCCCTGATCAGGTAGGTTAAATCCGAGGAATGCAGATTTGTTTCAGTATACTGAAATGTACAGCAAGATGTTTGAAGAAAACTCTAGAAAATAGATTGCCAACATGGGATAACTATCAAAATAAGCACACTAATGGAAGATTGCAATCCCCAATAAGACCCCTATGTAACTCATTACAGAAATATTTCCTTAATGGTATAACTGATCTCGAAAGAAAGAAATCACTGGAATAGCCATAGAAATCCTAAGGAAAAGGAGCAATTTTACACATCACTCATATCTGATTTCAGATAAGACAAAAGATCTTTATTAACAAAAAAATGGTAAAAAGACAAAGTCAGATACATGAACTAATAGAATATTATAGATGTCCCACTCCAAAACCAACACAGCTATGATCACATAAATTTTGACAATTCCATGAAAAATATACACTCTAAAAACAAAGACAGAAATTTCAACAAATGGTGTGGGTAAAACCGGAAATTTATCTGTAGTGAAAAGAATTTAGATGCATTTCTTATCCTGCAAGAGCCATTAATTCAAAAGGGATCAAACTACAAATACTGAAGGTAATGGAGGGGACATGCAGGATTGTGTGGAAATTTTGTGTATGCAATAGGACCATGAGAGAAAGACCCCAGTGTCAGGGGAAACAATCCTAGGATTAAACAATGGAATCACATTAACTTAAATATTTCTGCAAAGCAGAGGAAATTATTAGCAAAGCTCTCTGGAAGACTATGTATTCAATATAGCACTTCAAATTACATTTAGTTCAATAAGACAAAAGAGAAAATAAATCAGATAAAAATAGGAAAAACAAAACAATTGTGAGTTGCAGATTTTATAATTTTATATAAAAACAAACCTACAGGCCCTCAAAATAATGCTGAAATATTACAAGAAATTCAACAAAGTGTTCAGATATAAATATGTAATAAATTATATAATAAAATTTAGTAGCTTTCTGGTGTATGTGTAATATGCAATAAAAGTCAGGAAAATGATTCCACTAACAACATCTTAAATTTGAATTGGAATCAATTTAATTAAATTATTTTAAGGTACCAACAATGAGTTACTGCAATCCAGAAAGAAATGAAAAACACTTGCAGATGGAAATGCCACCCATGCACAATATTTTAAGAATTAATGTTGTAAAAACAGCTCTCTTCAGAAAAAGATTTTTCAGAATCATGGAAATCCTCACTAATGTTTCAACACTATGATTCACAGAAATAGAAAAAAAACATTAAAATCTGTGTGACATCTGAAAGACCAGTTGCAGAGAATCATGACCAAAATAAAAACTTCTTGATGCACCATGATTCCTGATTTAAATTAGAATAAAGATACATAATAAGAAAAATCGCATGGTCCTGGCACCTAAATAGACCTAATGAACAATGGAACTGAATATAATAGAAGACCTAGATATATGTCCATGAAACAATATCCAATTGAAATTAACAGACATTCCAAAACAATTATTGCAAAAAAGATTTCGCTTTGATAACTAGTGCTAGGATTCTGAACATTTAGTATGTAGATGAATGAAGGTAGTGTTCTATCTCTCACCCTACACACACACACACACACACACACACACACACACACTCACACACACACACACACACACACACACACACACACACTCCAAATTGATCAAATATCTTCATGATGGATAGGAACCATGAAAAATAGGAGTAAAACAAGCGAAAAACTTTTCAAAGTGCTTGAGTGTTGGGTCAGAGGTTAGATAATTGGCTCCTAAGAAAGATTTCCTGGCTCCACAAAGAGCCATAGGGGCACATACCTCTGCACTTCCATTTAAGTGGTTATATTACCTGGTGTACCCATATTCATCCATTCTCTCTCTCTCTCTCTTTCTTTCTCTCTACTTGCAAATAAATAAAATATTTGATCAAAAACATTTCAAGATAAAAGCATAGTCATTAGACTTTACAAGCAAGTATATTTAGCCATGGAGGCATTTCTGCAGCTAATTTTTGGTTTGTAGAATTCTACAGTATTTATATGGCTGTCAGTAGTTGCATAGAGTCTAGGGAGACATAGGGGATGTGTGATCAGTAACGGTTATGAATAGGGTGAAGAGGTAATATAAGATCCAATGGACTGAAAAAGAGTACACATACTCACATTTTAAAATAATACTGTATATACAAAAAGAATGATCAGCACAAAAAATAAATATCCAAACATGAGTAATATGTTCATTTACAAATAGTAACCTTCTTGAGGGAAACATCAAGAAGAAATCTGATGCACAGGAGCCTCAACAATATATATAATAAAGTTCTCTGGAATAAATATTAATAAGGGCTAGAATGAGATCCTAAACTGAAAACCGAAAAAAAAATGTAAACTAGAAGGTGATACATCCAACCAAAAATCCAAGTACAATAGGCAGACATTGGAATAGATACCATGACATAAATGAACCACCAATCCAAACGATCAGCAGAATTACTATTGTAAAATAATTGTTTTTTCCAAAATCAAACTATTGCAAATTTTATCAAATTTTAAATTTACACTTCAGATGAAGGAAAATAGATTTCTTAAATTAGTGTGTCTTCAGAAAGTCACAGTATTTCCCAAGTCTTCTTATTTAGTATATATAAATCTAGAATTGGAAGAGCATCAGATTTCAAACTATTTTGCCATGATCTAGGGGAAAAATGATCTAGGTACAAAATGACATGTGTGAAAATTCAGTAGAACATGTGACCAGAGAAACAAAAATGCAGCCACAGGCACCTGATGTTTTGACAAATGTGCCAAAAACAATGATGGATTAAAGTGTCAAAGAGAAAACTAGGTATTCATATGTTTTAAATACAATGGGAAATGTTTGCAATAGTACAAAAGATATGAAGCAATTGAATTTAAGATCTGTGATCTTACAAAACGCCGGAGCAAAATATCATGAGCCACATCGAAGTGTAGACAAGCAGGAAGCATTGGCAAATGGTAATTAATGAATTAAATAACCTGTTTATTTGAAAAGATCTAAAAGAGTAGCGCATATGAGATTGATCCATGTAATAGGAGTTGAAACCCTGAATATAGAATGGAATCATATATTGAAACACCAAATACTCCAAATCATCTAACCAAATAACAATTTTAATGACAAAAAAGGGAATGTCAAATTTCCCAGTAAAAAGGCATTCAAATTCTTCAGATAAAAAGAAATATGTGAATCCAACTTCATGGGGATTCCTGTCCCCAGTCAATATTTCAGCCATTAATAAAAACACTAGTGTTGTGTTTTTTTAACAGAAAGAACACAACCAGTTTGTCCAGAGAATATTAAAAAATTAATATTTTACATTGTAAATCTGTGTGTAGCTGATTCAAAAATGGATAGTTCAACAAGCCCATGACCCACACATAGTGCTGGTGGGACATTATTCAAAGTCCCCAAAACAGCAGAGGACAGAGTCATCTATATTTATTGCAGTAGGACTCAGAGTGTTAAGAGATAGAGTTAACTGTTCACCTGTTAGCACCAGAATGCTCACCAAGAATATGATATATATTGGTCCATTTTACTCATCCTTAAAATTATGCCATTTTCCTCACATTAAATGAAGTGGAATATCAGGATAATGAAATAAAGTCTCAGAAAATAATGCCATTTTTCATAAATGGCAGTTCCTACAAGTTTACTTTATATACATTTGCCACTGAGATCATGAAGGGATGCCTAGGAGAGGTAGTTCTCTAAACAGAGATGGGAAATGGTAACTTTTGGGGGGTGACAGGGAAATGTGATGACAAATAATAATACATTATCTCCTGGTCAGAACACAAACACGAATATAAATTCATTTGTAAAATACATTACATGAAAAGAGATGAGGTGAATATTGGAACCAGAGTTAACACTGACAGGTATATATGTGTATATGAAAAAAATGTACCTTGGTCTATCTACATAAAAATATCCTAGTGAAATATATGATTGTGTATGATAGCTAATAAATGAAGTAAAATGTATGCATACTCAAAATACTTAACTATTACTTTTCTGTCATGAAGGATGACTTTTCTACCTGTCTCCAAATCTGGTTACTTCATATATATATATATATATATATATATATATATATATATATATCGCTCCTGTTATTTATTCCCTCCAAAATTATTTCTGTCAGAACCTTAAATATTTTGCTGATTCCCAGACCTTGTCCTGTAATCATATAAGCACTGATAATGGAGTAAGATGTTATAGTAAATTGATGGATCATTAGATATATTTATCTATAGATCTGAAGGGCTGCTAGGGAGGCTACGATGGAAAAATTCTACAAGAACCTAAGTGTTGGCACTGACATTGAGAGACTGTCTGGACCATATTCAATTTACCATGATATAGATAACTTCATAGCTAATGATAATACAAATATTAGGAAGAAAATAGAGTTCTCAGGATGCTAACCATGTGAGTGGTATAGGTCAAAACATGGACAACACAGTTACTCTTGTGTGGATGACTGAACACTGAGCACCCAAAGGCCCCTACCTGTGTTTGACAAAGTACAAACTGCCCACAGTTCAGCGTGAGCTCTGACTGCCACAGACCCTTTCTGACTCATTCCCCTCACATGTGAATGGGGATACCTAGTTGAAAGCCACTTACTTCACTTCAGAAGTTCTTCAAACAAATCACTTGTTGACACAGGTCTGGGACAACATTCCTCAGAGGAACTCATCCCAGACCAGACCTCCAATGGACATGGGTGAGGTCATGGCACCTGAGGCAGGAGAGGATCTTCACAACATGTTTTTCCACTGTGTTTTTCACATGCATGGGCCTCAGATGCAGATCCCAGGACAGAATGCGTCATATGCCTCCAGAGTGTTCAGAGTAGTCTGTGTGGAAAGTCACTGAGTAAGTTGAGTGACACCTCCACTCAGACACAGCATTAAAACAGACAGCTGTGCATACATGTGTAACATATTAATCTGTGTGACAGTGACAGCTCTAGACTTGGGTGGTGGCAGACATGGAGAAAATAATTTCTCTGACTTTTTTCCTCTGGCTCCTCAACTTGCCTCTCTTTGGAAAATTCACGGGAAGCAGTTGCTTTTGGAGAGCAAAACCTAGAGGGAACATTGAAGAAGATATGCGGAATGACTGTGCATTTTATGTTTATTTAACTGACGAGTATATTCACAGAGACTTTTTTAACTATCTCCTTGAGAAAAAGTAAGTGTCTTCATAGTTTCTTCTTTTTTTCTGTATGGTCATGGGTGAAGCAGATGTGAAGCAAAAGTTATCTGTGACTCTTGGACCAGAACTTCAGATCTTCTCTCATATTCCCACTGACCACAACCATGGGAAGTCACTAAAATTTATTTGGGATTTAACTAAACACACTTCCCTTTTAAATACGTAATGGGGTAAGTCTTTTCCTTCCTCTGTACTCAGGTTCAGCAGACAGTCATTCCTCTCTTCCTGGGTTCCTCACAGGTCTCACTGCTGCCCACACACCATGTGCATAGTTATCCTCACAATCATAGTCCTAGGGATGGAGCTCAGGCCTGAATGGCTGCAGCAAAGTATCCTCCCTGGTATCCAGTATTTCTTCATCAGCATTACTTAATAGACACCGAGAGTGTCTCTTATCTCTGTGCCACCACTGACAGGGAAGTCATTCATGTTAATATTTAGAGACTCTTTACACAGATGTTTCAGGTTCACCTAGTGTCAGTTAGGATATTTTCTTATAAAGGTGACTTTGAGTAAAGGAAAAAGAGAACTATGGGCTGTGATATTTGATGTTCTGCAAAGTTAGAGTGCCTGTAGGTGACACATGATTAGCCTTTCTTTTATGTCTCATGAATTTCCTGTATTTGGGATGTATTCTCCATAATAAATGAAGACAAATTTTAGTGCATTGCAGCAGGCTATTTACCCTTCTGGTAGACTGAGGGATGTCATCCAAGGCACCAACTGTTTCAATCCTTGTCAAATCATAGTGACCAGGCCCTTGAGTGAAAACAGCTAACATTTGAATGCAAGGAAAATTGTTTTACTATGGATGATCTTAAACATTAGTGAATGTCACTATATGTTACATTATTTAATATAGCATTTTGTCTACTAATTTAAAATTTTGAGACTTATACATCTATTAGTAATTTTCTATAATCATTTGCAACTTGATACTCAGATATGACAGCATACTGGCATACTTCCTTGTATCCAATATTTCCCACTTTAATGCTGATTGTCACTGAATATTGTTTTTTGACATCAGGAGTGCAGGATCCTGCCTTTCCGTTGTGGAAGTTCTATCCTCTATTTCCTTGTGGGGGCAAGGGCAATTGTCCTGATGATACCAGTCATAGGTGCCAAGAAAACTATTCGTTAAATAATGATGATCTTCTGTAGAAAAGTTCTGTAGCCTAAAAGAATGATTGTGTTTAACAGCACAGGCTATTAGAAATACAAGGAAATCAGGATTGGGGCATCTAGATAAACAATAATTAGTAATATATGGCAGATAAGGTTTGAGAAGTTCCACTGTGACCTCCTTAGCAGGTTTTGTAGGGGGCCTGAATAATCAAGCATGTCTTAATGAATTCAGCACATTTATGAAAACTGAGGTGCAGGTATTTTAAGTCCCTGTTTGTTTAAAGTGGGTGATGGAGGTACTGCTTCATTCCTCTGTATGTGAATATTCAGTTTTCCCATTTTAATTTGTACTCAAAACTATCTTTCTCCAATATAAATATTGGGGTCTTCTATCTAAATTAAGGAGATGTAATGGAATTAATGAAATTATAAAGGCTTCTACTCAATCCCACTGGTGCACTTTTGATTTTTGAACATACAATATTTGTTTCAGCATTGTTCTGTAGCGTACTATGAAATCAGCATGAAGTGACCACCAAAATCATCCTTCCTCCTCCCCACTGTTAGACTCTTGGGAACTTCTGTGCATCTAAATTCACTTTAACATTTTATTTGTTTCATAAATGTCTTGATATCATGCTGAAAATTTTGCTATAAATAAGGAATTCTTTATTAGAGTTTTCCAAGAGAACACTGGACGATCTGCTATTGTGTTCCTAAAACTATTTACATGCTTTTGTTACTTTCTATTTTAAAAATACCGTTATATGTTGCTAAGCACAGAGAGTGCCAAAAAGAATAGAGGGCAAAAAAGTGGGAGAGAGTGAGGTGGGAAAAGGAGAGAGAGAATGGGCATGACAGGGGACCCTGCCTGTCACCGCAAATAAACTCCAGATTCATATGCCATTCTGTTCATCTGCCTTGTAGTGGGTAGTGTGGATTCTAACCCTGGGACAGTAGACTTTGCAGACAAGCTCCTTCACCACTGAGGAATCTCTCAAGCTCTGTTTTTTAGAAATTTTTAAGTTCTTGTTTGTGACCTAAACTGTCTCAGCCACTTTTACTTGTCAATTTCTCATAGTTTGAATGGAAAGTTTAGTTCACATGGTTACACTCTTCTCATTGTTCACACATCAGCACATCCCTTGCACAGGTATTGGCTACCTGATTAGATACAGGAAATTTCTTCATGCTTTTTCTGTCACAAAAATTCTTGGCTTCATTGCTATAACTTTATGCAATGTTGTGATTTGATTATAATAGAAACTGCCAGGAGAATCAATGTTTTACCATCTTCTCACCTACTTATTACTTTTCTATATCAATGATAGTATTTTGGTGTGGGATTCAGCACATTACCTATCAAATGTTCATGCTTATCCACTCATATATTCAATCAGCGTCTCTCTGCCTAAAAAAAAGCAAAAATCTCTCTCTGTTGGCAACTGCTACAATAATTCTCTGACAGAGAACTGGTTTAGGGAGGAAACACAGGTTCTAGGTATACAATTTGTGAACATGTTCCACTGTTGTAGTTTAATATGTAATGTTCTAAATATATTTTATTAAATAATTTGAACCTGTGCTTGTTTCATGCTGGGAAATTGGCGGAAATTTTTTACATGTGGAACTCAGTGGGAATTTTGTGACTCCTGGCAATGAATCCCATTATCTCCTTTATATACCTGTAGGGAGAAATGTTCTTTGTTACACCACATTCCTCCAAGAAGCTCTGAATTTCCCTAGTAGCAAAAGTAAGAGTGCAAAATACATGGACTTAAATCTCCTAGCCTCACATACAAACTAAACCTTTGCAATTTTATACTGGTTACTTGAAGTATTGGGTTTTTGTTGAAAGTGGCTAAAAGTCACAAATTATATGGTACTCATGTCAGCACATGGCATAAACGTGTATTCTTGTTTCAGAAATAAATAATAAATAAATTTTAAGTGCAAATATAATTCGTAAATGGGGATTTTACTCAACAACAGAGAATTGCTTATTGCTTTGTTTATACATTATTTTCAATATGTATTTCTAAGCTGTTTTTTACATCACCTGATGTAGTTTCAATTAACTTTAGCATTAATATTTTTATATTGGTATTTATCTGTCTCTATCTCTGTCTCTGTCTCTCTGTCTCTGTCTCTCTCTGTCTCTCTGTCTCTCTGTCTCTCTGTCTCTCTGTCTCTCTCTCTCTCTCTCTGTGAGTGTGTGGGTTTTATACTGTCTTGCATACAGAGTTCATAGTTCAATTTTCAGTTTGGCCCTAACTGTCCACCTCATCTAAGATTAGGTTTCTTCCTCTGGAATTTCACTTCTGCTGGGAATACTGGGTTTGCATTCAGCTTTGGGAAAATCTGTTTCTGCCCAAATATTTCACAACCATAGTCACTGTGCTATGACTCTAGAAGCCAATGTGGAATGTTGTGATCAATGATGGATAGTCTAGGTGAGCACTGAGCGCTTTATGAACTGACCCTCCTCAAATACGATTTTAATTTGTAACTTTTTTGTATGCTTAGCATTTTTATGTGAGATACATGTGCATGAGTACACAAAGCGTAAGACATTTACTTCAGGGCTGTATCCACTGGTAAGTTATACATTCTCCCATAAATAACACCCTGCCTGTGCTTTTGAATGCAAGCTTAGCTAAAAATCCTTAGGTAAAAATCACACATACTCACAGACACATCAAAGTAGAATAGGAAATAATGGGGATAGAAAGAGGTTATGTTGAAGGGGAGAAGAGCAGGTAATTATGTTTATGTCCAAAATACATTATAGGCATCTCTAAATATTCTCAAAGAAGAAGAAATAATGCACAATATTGATTTATGTACTGAATAAATACTATATTGAATTGTAGTTATATTTTGTGAACAACAGTATGGGATGTCACTGATAATTCAAATTTTGCTTGTTTTTATGTTCAACATTAACTTCTTAGCCTTTAAGGAAAAACATAAAAAATATTATGATAAATATTACTTTAATGTATGTATTTAATCAGCCATGGAAACAATTGTATTTAAATGTTTCCATTTCACTCTGTGTGATTATATGTATTAACACAAATACTTTTAAGCACATTATTTCATTCGCTGCAAATGATCAAACACACCCAACTCTGTGCCTTCCTATGCGGGATCTTTCTCTGCCACTAGAACCCCTCACCAGGGCCTTGTGGAGCTTCCTCCTGTATTTTATGATCTAGTGTTTATATTCTAGTTTCTAAATTACACAGAAAACTTTTGCTGACATGCCTAGGTCATTTATTTTTCTATTTCATGAATACCTGCATCAGTAGCCCATTAGAGCCAATGAATGAATTTATGTCTAAAGTGTAAATCTCATGTCTTCCAATAAAAATTTCCTTGTCCATTCATCTGGGGATTTGTATGAATGCATATACATTGCCTTTCAAATATATTTTTGATAAGTGCTATAATAAAACTAAAGCATGTAAGTACTTGTGATGTATGTTGACTTTCTTTTTTAACCAGAAAAGACAGAGATGCCTCATGTGGCAGTCTGTCTTTAACATTACTGAGAATCACAATATTGTTATTGAGTGTGACAAAAACTAACATACCAACACATAGAAAATGTTAATTTTCTTTAATGTGCTCATTAGCATTTGCTGTTTTTCTCTTGTTAAACTGCAAACCTATCACTGCATTATGATATATTCGCATTCCAGCTTTGCTCTGAATTCCTATGAAAATAATATTTGCTTATTTTTATAGTCTTATATTGTATCTCTATTGAAATGTTACTGTTCATGGTTTTCCAATCTTAATAATATTAGTTCTGTTGGTGATAAATGTTTGTACTTTATAATTTTTAGAACTGTATCTTTCATATGATGAATGACAAAAATGTTTTCTTCTTTGATAGACTGACATCTTAATCTCCATAATGTTTATTTCATTATTCAGGAGTCTTGAACTTTATGGAATCACATAAGATATCCTCACATACTAACGGATATCCTCACATACTAATATGGTTTGAATAATTAGTTCATAGTTAATGAACATTTGTAAAGGGGAGCCTGGCTGGAAATGTGTTGGGTTCGGTTAGGGGTATTATTGCAAGCTTCCTCTTTCCAGAGCTTGGCTTACTTTTATCCACCTGCTGTGGCAGAGGTGACGCTCATCCTCTGCTCATGTCACATTTTCCCTTTCATCAGGAAGCTTCCCTCAAGAATGTCAGCAAAAACTAAAAAAAAAAATTTTATGAGATTCTTTTGGTCTGTACCATTGTGACATAAATGAGAAGTTTAATATATCAGAAAATAATAGGAAATGTGTTTGACAGAAAAGGAATGGATAATTCCTTTTAGGCTTTTATAATGGAATATGAATTTTTTTTATTTGGGATAAAGTGTCTTGTTTAAAAAACTGACATGAAGACATAGCATCACAGAAAGCCAAGTTAACTAATCATAAATCATCTTTCTCATTACCAAAATAGGGGGACCAGAAAGATAAGAGTGCCTTGGTGTATGTCTACTAAAGAGGGAATTGCAGCTCCATGACAGGAGAATGTGAACAGAATAATAAATTTGTAAAACAGGTTTGTCCATCTGAAAGACTAAAGGTGATGAATATGATTTGCAGCACATTGTGAGAGTGTTACTATGTTGATACAGCACCAAGGAAAAGTTTTAGAGCAAGTAGAGCAGCAGAGCGATCAATCCCCTGAGTTGTGGGCTGTCTTGAGGGGAGCATGTGAGACCAGTCATGCGTGTCATTCCAGGGCAGAATTCTATTCTGAATTTTCATGATTCATGAACTGGGATGTCATTTTTTGTATTTTATCTCTATTGGGTATGACAACTTCACTAAATTTTTGTTCCCAGGAGGAGTTACTGTGGTGGTAGACACAGCCTTAAGGAGAGTTATTCAGTCTGAGGGGAGAATAAAATAATCTTATTAGCAGTTTTTTAAAATCCCCTTATGAATATGCTGGACACTCCATTGTCTGAAATGCTTTGGTGACCTCTCTTGAAGGCATTCAATGGTTGATTATCATGCCTTGGTTGGCCACAGTTATACCATAGTAGTAGAAAGACCAATAAAGCCATAAGTAATTCAATTTCTTGTCCTGCCTGCAATTTTTTTTCAGATAGTATGGAGTCTGTGGGCAGAGAGCAGTACCATAGTAGTGCTAGGAAATGCACTGTACAGGTGGGAGAGATTGAGCTTTCATCAGTAGCATCTGTGGGGGAGGAGCTACAGTGATGTTGGTCCTGTAGTGTGAGCACCCATGGAGGATCTGCATCTTGGTGAAACTTGTCTTTGCATTGTCAACAGAGATGCCTGGCAGAGGCTGGGGCATCCTCAATAGAAAAGGCAGCATCTTCAAGACTTGATGTAGTACCTTCATCAGAAGGGTTTCATGGGAAGGTTGGCTTAGTCACTTGCAGGAGTTGGGTCTGTCATATTCAGGAATGTATGGACAGCTAAAAAAGGGGGATGTAAAAGGTTGGGCCGAGTTTCGAGTATTGAGGATTTTATTCTGGAACGTTGGAGGCTCAAAACAATCTGAAAAATAAAATTGCGATTATAAGAATCTTCACTGAGGTTATGCTTTGCCAGTGAGATTTTTTTTGAATTTTTTTTATTGACCATAATGAGTTACATTGTTTAGTGGGCCTACAATGAGTTGTTATCACCAATTCCTCATTACCACCCTTCCCCGTCCCCAGTCTGCTGGATATCCTCATCAGTGGGTCGTCTGTATCCGTCTTTGCGGTGGATACATGGATAGCCTAGTCTTCAGCCGGTTCTCCTGACACAAGTATGTTGTTACTGTGGGTTGCCATGCCTCTAATATTCTCTTCCACCATGGCTCACACAATTTTTCCATCTGCTCTTCCACTCAGTTCCCTGAGTCGAGGTGGGTGAGTGTTAAGGATGCTTTAATGTTGTGAGTTTAGGGGTGTTTGTGTTGAGAATCGTTGGTTTCTGTCTCATTGGCTTATCCTGAGTTGACTGAATGGCTGTGGCTATGGGTCCCTTGTTCATTCCATCATTCTCTGCAGGGTTCTATATGAATCCTCCATGATATGATTGTGGTGGCTCATCTCTTGCCAGGATCTCAGCTTTCTGCCTGCCGTAGTTTGGAAGGGATATATGGGCCAACACTTTCTCGCTGCATCCTGAAAAATACAAACACAATCTCCATCAGAGAGTGACATCAGTATAATTTAACAAATATACACAATTCTGGATAACCTATCTTCTATTTTTAGTAGTCTCCCGACAGTCGCTTGCATAATGCATCTTTTGTTGGGAGCCCAAAAGTATGGGATCTGGTGCATATGGCCCTGAATCCCCTGTTCCAATCCAGGGTTCCCCCTCACTGAGTGGAATATTTGGTCGAATTTAATAGCTCTTGATTGTCTCCCCCAGGCTCAGTCTCCTCCATTGCACAGGTGCCCCTTTCTTGGTTTGCTGTTGTCTCCCAGTAGGAGGTGTGGTCATCCTACTCATGGCTGCAGACTGTGTTTCATGCCAGTGATCTGTTTACTCAAGCTGTCATTGATCAGCTTCCCCTGGAAGTTTGTGTACTGCCTTCCAGCACTGCACTAACTACCATCTGGAGACTGGTTACCATTCCAGTCCTCAAAGGGTCTCTCAATGATGATCGATGGCATTCTGTGGTTTCTTCAGCAACAGGGTTTTGCCTCATGCCTGGGGAGGGCGTTCAAGAGCCTTGACAGAATTCTGTCTTGTTTTTGGAACCACATGGGTCACTTTGGTCAACAGCTCAGTGAGGGAAGGAACCAGTGGCTGGGACCCAGGGCTGTCAGACTGCTCAATTATTCACAGGCTTAGACATTCTCCCCGACTACTCATGGTACCACTTATGCTGTTGATATTTGAACATTACCAAATGCTAGGTTTCTTGGGCAGTGATACGATGGAATGAACACAGATTCAAAATATAAAGACAAATAATTTAAACTTGGACTAAAGCCTTTAAAACACATTCTCTTATTTGTTATCAGTCTTGATTACCAAATCCCAAAGACCCATTTGTGCGATAAAAACACATTGTTTTATATAGTAATTAGAAAATTAGATCTTGCTTTTTAATTGTTTTTTTAAGATATGGTCTCACTGGAACCCAGGTTGACGTGGCCCTCACTCTGTGGACCCAGGCTGATCTCCAACTCACAAGGATCCTTCTACCTCTTCCTATCAGGTTCCAGGATTTTAAGTTTGGGCCTCCAAGCCAGGCTAGTGAGATCTTTATTCAAAATCCTGACAGCCATCAGCTTGTTGAATCCCAGATATCTCTTTGTCATGAACCTGATGAGTATGAGCTAGTGAGCCTTCAATTATAATGGCCATGTCACCATTGAAAGCAGAAATAAGAAAGGGTCACAAAGGAGCTGAGAGAGAGAAGATAGACTGTGGGTATAAGTCGAAATATCATGAGTGCTTCTTTGTGCAACTATGAGGGTCATAGCTACTACTTGATAGAGTGGCAGCTCTTGTTCCCTTAGTCCTGTTTGAAAAATTGTGAGATACTTTGGGATCTCATTCTTCAGGAGGCTCTTCAGCATGTCACTTGTCAGATTGAAAGAAAAGAGCTCTCTTAGATAAACAAAGGTACATTTACACTGCCTCTAAAGTGTGGAAACTCCAGGTGAAGAAGCACACAGTCCAGAGGGTTGTCGTTATTATAGAAAGCAAAACTACTTATTGTAATGGATATAGGCAAAATGTTTAAGTAAATTTGTTAAGAAACTGTAGTGAGTACATCTCAAGGAAAGGAGATTCATATTCTCTCAAGATAAGATAAAAATTTGGGTAGGAGGTGATTAAATATGGATCTGGAGATTGTCTCTAAAAGGCATTTGAAAAAGGTGTTTATACTAGAAAGAGCATAGATTTATCCCATTAAAGAGAAGAAATACATAAATTGAAAGAGAATTTAAGCAGCACTCTATGCCTCTCTGCAGAAAGAGAAAGAGAAAGAGAGATAGAAAGAGTGAGAAAGATTATGACCAATGTATGCATCAGCATTTTAAAAATAATTGAATAGCAGAAGATATGTCAAGATAGCATATGTATGATTAATTACATATATCTATTTCCTTGCCAACAAGGTAGGTGTGAAATATTGAACTTTGAATCGTAACCACAGTCCATTTATTTTAAATTGAACTTTGCTCAAACTCTGACTCCAAGGGTGGAATTCAGCCAGTCTCTCACCTAGAATATCACACAAATTACTTCTGAATCCTTTCCCTTCCCAGTTCCCTTTCCATTCTGAAATCAAAGAAAAACCATCCTTCATATTCAACACTTCTCTCTGATGTTAGGTCTGTAAGATTATTATGAGAAATTTCCATCAAATTCTGCTGAAAGTATTCCAAGATTTTTGTATCACAGAGTTATATTGTATTCAATATTGCTCCAAAATTCAGTTCTAAATGTCAAGAAGCACATGATCAGGTTTGTTGCAGAATTACCCAACTTTGAGGTAATGAATTCTGTAACATGTGCTTTCTAGATGCTTTAAAAAATACTAACATCTAAGGATGCCATGTTCAACTACTCTCATAATATTGGGAATGGCTAAACATAGGGATTTAGAAGAGTGTTATCTAAACATAATGCCCAGTGTTCTTCATATGAAAACTGTGATCCTGATAGTCATTTTGCCCCCATTCCAGATTGCCTCCCAGAAAATTACAACATGTGTTGACATTGATGTCTACCTTGGAGGAGATCAACAGTAACTCCAATCTTTTACCGAATATGACTCTTGGATTTACATATCATTTGGAAACCTGTAGTAATTTTACATTAGACAATATTTGTGATCTTAAGAGTTATACATGGAATTTTCCTAATTATATATGTGCACAGACAATATGTGACATAGCACTTTCAGGACCAACATGGGAAACATCTGCCAGACTGGGGCCTTTCCTTCAAATATACAAAATTCCACAGGTGAGGAATGGTCACTATGGGGACTTAGAGTCTCTTTTTTTATTATCCACAATAAGTTACATTGTTTAGTGGGCAAACAATGAGTTGCTATCCCTAATTCCTCATTGTCCCCCTTCCCCACCCTGGTCAGCTGGATACCCTCTTCTGTGGGCTGTCTGTATCAGTCTTTGTGGTAGGGGACCATGGATAGTCTAGTCTACAGCTGGGTTCTCCTGACCCAAGTGTGTTGTTACTGAGGGGTGCCATGACTCTGAAATTCTCCCCCACCACGGCTCTCACAATCTTTCTGCCCCCTCTTCCGATCAGTTCCATGAGTCCTGGTGGGTGAGTATTAAGGAGGCTTTGATGTTGTGAGCTTAGGGATTTTTGTGTCGTGAAGTCTCCTATGAAGATATTTTTAAACACAGAGTCAAAGTAATTCGTTTGTATATATGAAATAATATCTAAATGGGTAGATACTCAGGGTTGCTAGGCTGTTGACAGGAAAGGAAATTGTTTTTATCTAAGACAATTATGCTTAATTTTGTAAAATTTATGAATATAGTAATAAAGTGGACAGTAATTTTTTATACTGCCATGTCATTCTTAACAAGATTTGGATCTTACATTGACCCTGATGAATTCTCCATGATCTTTATTGCTTCCAATGTCTGTTTTCTTTAGATTTCCTATGCACCATTTCATCCCATCCTGAGTGACAAGGATAACTTTCTTTATCTGCATCAGGTGGCCCCCATGGATAAACACTTACCCTTTGCCATGGTCTCCTTGATGCTTCATTTCAGCTGGACATGGGTGGGACTGGTCATCTTTGATGATGACCAAGGCATTCAATTTCTCTCTGACTTGAGAGAAGAAATGCAACAACACAGCATCTGCTTATCCTTTGTGAATATGATCCCAGCCAACATGGAGTTGTACAAGTCAAGGGCTGAAAGGTATTATAACCAAATCGTGACTTCATCTGCAAGTGTGGGTGTCATTTATGGTAACATGAACACTATTCTAGAGGTGATCTTAAGAAGTTGGGAATTTGTCAGCATACAGAGAATCTGGGTCACCACCTCACAATGGGATTTCATTGCCAGTGACAGAGAAAGTATTCCAGATTCATTCCATAGGACCATCACATTCTCACACCACCATGGTGATATTTCTGGTTTCAAAACTTTTATCCAAACAATGAATATTTCTGAATATCCTGAAAACTTTTCTCTGGAAAAATTGGGGTGGATGCTTTGTAACTGTTCACTCTGCAAATACTACTTGAAGTCACTAAAAAACTCTTCTTCCAACACTTCACTGGACTGGTTATCATGGTTACGTTTTGACATGGCCCTGGATGATGAGTCTTACAATATCTACAATGCTGTCTATGCTCTGGCTCATGCATTTCAAAAAATGATTTTTCTGGGAGTAGATTTTGTGAATCTTGAAAATAATTCAAAGCTAATGCAGGAGTGCATGCAGGTAAAGTGTCTCAAGTGATAGTACATAGAGTCGAGACATCACTGTGAAACAGTAGATGTTTTCAGAACTGCTCAAATTTAGTTGTGATGATTTTTCTCATAACCTCACAACATTTTTTGGAATGAAGTTCAAAAATTTATGAGATCACGATATCAAATTTATGCTTCATATTATTATAATTTAAAGCATATACATTATTTTATCATAAATTCCTCTAAGAAGTATAGGAAAGACTATAACACAGTGCCAAAACTAATTGTAAAATGTCATGAAAAAATCACATAAGTGGCATCAAATAATTTTAGCATATATTCAAGTAATGAGGTTCTTGTTTTCCAAGTCAATTCTCAGAGAAATTGGAGAAGTATTCAGAATAATTTTTTGATTCTTACCTATTCATTGATGTACATTTTTTGGTTGTTGTCTAAGACATAGTAACATTACAGATTTTTTTTTACTTTTTTTGAAATTTTGAAATAGTTTTGCCCAAAATTAGACACATTAAATTAGTAAATATTGTACCTGTACTCAGTTTGTCTTCCCCCCATGAGTCCACCATCCATCCTCCTCAGTGGGTACACAGGACCAATCCATGTGGCAAGGGGTTAGGGACAACACAGGAAGCAATGAAGTTGCTCTCAACCCTTTATGAGCTGTAGCTGAGAGGGGAATTGTCTCTGGGTAATCTCTCCCACCATGGCTCTTAAAATCTTTCTACACCATGTTTAGGTGAGATCCCTGAGTCATGGATGGTGAGTTTAACTCAGTTTCATAGTTGTAATCTTAAGAGTTTGTGTGCTTCTAATTTAAGGTGTATTTGAAGTCATTGGTGTTGGTCTCACTGTCTTTTCCTGGGTTGACTGATTGGTTGAGGTTATTGTTCTCTTTCTTGCCACACTCTGTCTCAAGTGTTCACTTGGGGCCTACAAGATAGACCTGTGGTGGTTCATCTCTTGTTAAGATATCAGCATTTGTTGTGCAATACACCAGTGGAATTAGAATGAGCATAGCTCTCTCCCTGACATCTGAAAAATACAAACAGACTCTCCGATGTAGAGTGAGATCAGTATAGGTTAAATGAGACACACATTTCTCATTTGGCAAAATTCTCTTGAGATTAGCCTCTTTGTACTTCACTGGTAATGGGGAATATTTTTAGAGTCCCAGTTTTTTGTTCCAGTAGGAATTTGTCCAGGTCCCTAATCTAGTTAAGGGTTCCTTGTCACTGAGTGGATTTCTTTGCTAATTTAAACTTTTGCTTTTGAATACTGCCCCCATAAAATAAGCTAAACCAATAATGAAGCAAATAAAAAAATTATATTCTTAAAGTATTCATGTGATGGCTTTATTTGGCTTCATTCTTCATTTAAAATGTATTTGCATTGTGGGGAAGAATTATGAAAAAGGGAAGTTATCACATTACGTTTTATGATTTATAATGTGAACATAATTATAGAATGATACATCTCTTTCAGATACATGACTTTCTGAAGAACATTCAATTTATTAATCCTGTTGGAGATGTGGTGAATATGAATAAGAAAGGCCAATTAGGTCTTGAGTATGATATCCACATTATTTCAAATTTTC
The DNA here is from genome assembly GCA_004024765.1 of Zapus hudsonius. Classification (NCBI taxonomy): domain Eukaryota; kingdom Metazoa; phylum Chordata; class Mammalia; order Rodentia; family Dipodidae; genus Zapus; species Zapus hudsonius. Next base: position 50,347 of record PVHP010003415.1, read on the forward strand.
CACACGGTCCTGGTCTAAAGATGAAACTAGGACAGTTTTCCCTACATTTTCCACATGGTCGATATTTGTATTTATCCAAAGATATTCTAGAGTTGACCACAGGAACAACACAGGTATGTATGGCAGGTTGTACAGCCTTACATCAGAAATATGTAAAAACCTTCTTATGGTGGAACCATAATCATGTATATTGACTCCTAATTTCCCTTTGTAAATTATAAAATATTTACTGAAACTATATTTTTTCTTAAATCAACTTCCATATGTTTATATAGATATTATATTTTATGACATAAATGTAATCTGTTCAATCAACTGTGTTCAAATTATTTTAAAAGGGGCCAAATATTTTTAAAAAGTCTGATTTGCAAGAAGTGTCTTAAATTCCTAATGGCACCACATGTGATTTCCTCAGCTCCCACCTTCTGTGTGTAGTGTGACTTGCAGTCCTGGGTTCAGGAAATCCCGTCAAGAGGGACAAGCAGCCTGCTGTTCTGGTTGTTCCAGGTGCCCAAAAAATGAGATTTCCAATGAGACAGGTAACTTCTTATAAGGAAAAATATTCCACAGATTATTAATTTCTCTAACAAGTAATAAAGGCTATCATGTTGCTAGAAGGAAAAGGAAAAAAATGATCTCTTCAATTCATGTTTAATAAGTTTATTTCTATGATAAACATAGGCTCTTAAATTATACTGTTTCTATTACTTCAAGTCCGTTGTGTTCATTTGTATGTGATGCTAGACTCACTTTCAAGAATATCTGCACAAAAAACTACATAGAGAGCTGATTTTATGTATCTCTCAGATTGAATTTCTCACACAGTATTATAGTAGCTTATACTACTCTACTATACTATATACTACTTATATTAATTATATAAATTAATAGATATTAGATTAGCTGTTTCAATATAGGCTTATTTTCAAAGGCTTACAGGCTGCCCACAAGACATTCACAAAGGAAAATTTCCATCTTTATCCTCCCCATTACGACCAGGGTCCTGTTTTAAAAAAAGAAAAGTAGTGCACTGACACCCTGTAGTTCCTCTTAATCACACATGACAGTTCATCAGAGTCATGAGTGGCTGCATTTTCTGTTATCTTCTAGTTCGTGGAAAGTAGAGAAAGAAAAACACAAAGAGGCAAACTGAAGGTGGGTCACTTGGAGGCCAAGGAAGCAATGAAAAGTGAACCCTGGGATTAGGCAAGTGTTTGAATCTTAAGCATATGTGGTGTTAGAGAAATTCAAAAACAGATTTTTTTAGAATCCTATTTGGTGACTTACAAGTGAAAATGATTATCGGTTTAATTAGAAATTGGCAAATAACATATATACATACATATATATACGAGGATTCACATTTTGGACGCAATACATAACTTTTTCAATATGTTTTGAAATGGATTATCATGGGGCATATGCAGATATGATATACAAATTGGGAATAAAACATTAAGAAAATAGTTTAATGTGGTGATTAATGGATAGAAAAAATAATCAAAGAAAGTTAAGGTTGTGTTAAAAAGAAAACACAGTTTGGCCATTTAGATAAAACAACCATAGAAAACTATAATACAAATGAAGAGTTTTTTTATTATTTCAGTAGTGTACAAATGAAGTAATACCACAAAAATTTTCAATACATAAAAAAACCTCAAAACATGGTATACATGCTATATAAAATTGTGATAAAATTAGAAATAAAAAAGTAACATAAGTGCATAAAGTTTGTGAGTTATACATTTTATAAAGTCTTTAATGACGTAAGAGATAACTTTGTGATTAAGGCACTAGGCTGCTAAGGCTAATGACTCTGGTTTGATTCCCCAGTGCATACTGAAAACCTGATGCATGGTGGTGACCACATGTGGAGTTTGTTTACAGTGGTCAGAGACTGTGGTGTGCCTATTCTCGGTCTACCCTGCCAATCTCTCTCTCTTTCCAAATAAATAAATAAATAAAATTGAAAAACTTACTTCTTACCTTAGTTTGGCAAAAGACTGTCTTATACCTGGTAGATTGCTTTGGTGTTAAAGCATTGATCACTAAACTAGGAAAACCTGAATTCATATCCTCAGCACCCTCATACAAAGCAAACTTTGTTGGCAACACCATGGGAGAAGAAACAGGATAATCCCAGAACATCATGGCAAAGAGCCTACGAAATATTGTAATGTCCAAGAGAAATGAGACAAACTGTTTCTAGAAGGAAGAAGAGCTTCTGAGAAACACATCAATCTCTGTCTTCCATGTCTATATAAGATGTATACTGACTTAATCATCTTAACACAAAAAGACATGTAATGCACATGACCAACCTGCCATACAAAGAATAAATTTATTTGTATGGATTTAGAGATTCAGCATACAAATGATTATTTTCTTCCTCAAGTTTGTCTATTTAGCAAACACAATTATGATTAATTTACCATAGTGAAACATACATCATATGGATAAGAAGGGTTATTCCTCTATTCTCTGAATGTGAATTATGTCAGCTCCTTGAGAAATTAACAAATAGCCTCACACATGCTTTTTTCTCTAAAAATGTTTTAGCACAATTTTATAACATGAAATGGTTATTTTTGCAGGGCAACAATTAAGAGAAGAGAGACCTGAAGCTGTAATGATGACTCATTTTTCTCTGCCTCAGACTCAGAACAGTGTGTGAAGTGCCCTGATGATCAGTATGCAAATGGGGAACAAAATTTCTGCCTGGAAAAATCTGTGACCTTCCTGGCTTATGAAGACCCCTTGGGGATGGCTCTGGCCTGCCTGGCCCTGTGCTTCTCTGCACTCACAGCTCTTGTTCTTGGTGTCTTTTGGAAGCACCAAGACACTCCCATCGTGAAGGCCAATAACCGCACTCTCAGCTGCATCCTGCTCATCTCCCTCAAATTCTGTTTCCTCTGCTCCTTGCTCTTCATTGGACATCCCAACACTGCCACCTGCATCCTGCAGCAGATCACATTTGGGGTTCTCTTCACTGTGGCTGTGTCCACTGTCCTGGCCAAAACAGTCACTGTGGTCCTGGCCTTCAAGGTCACTGCTCCAGGAAGGAAGTTGAGGGGGCTGCTGGTGTCAGGGGCACCTAACTTCATCATTCCCATCTGCACCCTCTTCCAACTTATTCTCTGTGCAGTGTGGCTGGGAACCTCGCCTCCCTTTATTGACACAGATACACACTCTGAACCTGGACACATCATCATTTTCTGCAACAAGGGCTCAGTCACTGCCTTTTACTGTGTCCTGGGCTACCTGGGATCTCTAGCACTAGTGAGTTTCACTTTGGCTTTCTTGGCAAAGAACTTGCCTGACAAGTTCAATGAGGCCAAGTTCCTGACCTTCAGCATGCTGGTGTTCCTCAGTGTCTGGATTACCTTCCTCCCTGTCTACCAAAGCAGCAAAGGGAAATTCCTGGTGGCTGTGGAGGTCTTCTCAATTTTGGCCTCCAGTGTTGGGCTCTTAGGTTGCATTTTTGTCCCCAAGTGTTACATCATATTATTAAGACCAGATCAAAATTTTCTTCACAAGTTCAGTAATAAAAATAAATTTTGAACCTTTAAAATTTAATATAACATTATTACATATGCTGAAGACATAATGACATTGTTTTCACTGGCAAATTAGAGTATAATATACTCTTTCTACCCACTCACAAGTGAGCTGAATTATTCCTCCTGTACATCAATCATATTAGTAGATTGTAATTCTGTCATTACCTACATGTAATCGAATTACATTGACAAATTATATGGACAAAAATATAAAATGTCTGTAAATGACCTAGCAAACTGTCTGAGATTTTGTACAGTTTCTCAGTGTATGCACACTGTAGTGAAGATAATATTATCTATTGACAAAATATGGTTTCAGTAGAAATGAGCTGCTTCTATACATTAATAGAATAATTAATAGAACAATAAAAATGTGGAAAGGATTCATGGTTTAAATATTCTGTTTGTATTATTATTTTCAAAGTGTGTATATCATTAATATCACATTCATATGTAGTACTCCCACTTAAGAAATCTCCACATCTTATCTATGTATTTATTAATATAGGACACTAATGACAGTTTGAGTGTGTGTGTTTGTGTGTGTTTGTTTTTATGTGTATGTGTGTTTGTTTGTGTATGTGAGTTTGTGTGTTCTCCAAATACCATTAATCTTCCAGTATATTAGTTGCTGTGAGTTCATGTCCCTAGTCTCAACAATTTCATGGGAAGAAGCCCCGATTCCAGCAGTGAGAGTTTGGTGGTTCAGTGACTAACTGTTAGCCTTGGTGCATTATAGTCATGAATGCATCTCTTCCTCTGATTCTGGTCTCATTCTGCAGGCTACTCTCACATGCATTCCAGTCCTTGTGAGACTTCAGCATGAGCAAAGAAATCACAGGTCCATACTGCAGGCTTGGAAATAGAATCTGGGCATTTTATTTAATAAGAGCTTAGAAACCACATACAAAGAAGAAGAAAAAAACTGTCTACACCTTATAAAATCTAAACACCTATCTAATGGGTTGGTCAAGCATGCCGAATGAAGAGAACCACTACAGGAAAATGGGTTGATCTTCACAAGATTTGCACATACAGCTTTTCTAATTATCTGATTATTGACAATAAAAAAATCTCCGTATCTAGAGGAAAATATAGTGAGTTTAAATTTGAGGAGATAGAATTAAACATGAAATTAATTAAGAGGGTATCTGGAAAATGGATATAATTTATTTCAATCTCAAACTCCTTGATCAGACAATGGGGAAAGATGTGCTAACTTTGTAGAATGTTCTAGATTGAATGTGCAAGTCACGTTCCAAAGTAAAACATGCAGAAAGGAGGAGTTTCCTGAGAGAAATATCTAATTCTTGGCTTTAAATGACTAAATTAAGGCAGAATTTAAACGATAAATCATTGCCTCAAATGGGGTGTTGATTAATCTCACCTAGATACCATTTTGCTCTTCCTGAAGAAAGTCATTGTACTTTTGTTGGAATAACCATTGTGTTATTATCTATCCAGGACTGGCTTTAGGAAATTATATGAATGATTGAAAGATATAAAATATTGTTGAAAACAGTGGTTATACATGTGGCTCTGTCTTTATTCGACCATATTACAAAGAATACTCAATGATATAGTAGGTTGTTTTGAGCAATGCCTTTTGGAAGAAGACTTCATTGCTTGAAGGAATGTCTACATGAATAGTATAATTCTTGAAAAGATGATAAAACAAGAAACAAAACATATTAATATTTCATTAACTACTTAGAGAAATTATTTTCACAATCAATATGTGATTATCAATTTGGGCATTTCAATAATTTCACATCACACACAACCACATATTAATCATTGAATCCATTATTACACACACATTTTAGTGTCATTAACCACATCCACATTTGTGGGCCACCAACATCTTCCATGTGCAGAAATTACTCTCTCTTGTGTACATATGAGATTGTGTGGTCACTGAAGCAAATAGAAAAAGTGATTACTCTATAACCACATGAATACAGTTACTCTTTATTGAGAAATCCTCAGTATAATTTCAGTGTTTCAAGTACATGGTTCTTCATTAGACCTTCATTTGCTTTTTATACTGTTTTCAATTTTGTGAGTATTGAGTATTTGTCATTTGTGGCAGTTACATTGTCCTTAATTTTGGTCAACAACTTATAGCTTACATTGTTATATATATATATATATATATATATATATATATATATATACATATATATATAAATATTTAAAAGTTCAGTATATATATATGTGTGTGTGTGTGTGTGTCTGTTTGTGTGAAGTGACAAAAACTAGGTCTTATCATCTAATGGAATTATATTATCAAGTAAGTGAAAAATTGTGTAAAACATCAATAGCCCAATGCCTCATGGGACATAATGATTTTGTGAATTCACTTTAAAGCACGCACAATGAAAAATTTTCATCCATTGGACAGAGAATTGCTAGCAGTTGCTGCCAGTTCTCAATGCTATCCTGTGATGCTACCATGTTCTACTGAGTTACGATGCTGTACCAGGACAACAAACTTCCCTCTGAAGCAACAAAATACACAAATATACTATTTAATATTGTAACATCCCATTGTCCAAAGTGACATGTGAAAACACTATACCACACTGCAATATTACAGAGATCTACAGGGAGATCAAAACACCTTATCTTGATATCAAAATTCCCAACCATAAATCACAGTGTTCACCTTATTATAATGCTGAGGTAGCTTGATCCACATTCAGCTTGCAGAAAGTCTCAAAATTTATAAGGAATTTCAGAAAGCCTTGGCTGCCCGAAAATATCCTCAACAAAATAAATACTTCTGGAAGCATCACTATTCCTACTTTCAAATTATGCTACAAATTCAGGGTGATAAAACAATATCATATTGGAATAAAAAAGACACTCAGATCAACAGATTAGAAGTGAAGACCCACCTCTAAGTTCAAACAACTTTAGCTATCTCACCTTTGAAAAACTGACCAAAAATATACAATGGAGAAAAGATAATTTTCATCACATGGTGCTGGAGATATTGGATAATCACCTGTAGAAGAAATTATTTGTAAATATAGAAGAAAATGTGGGAAATTAGACCCACAACGCTTGGATGAAGCAGCTAGAGTAACATAGCTAACACTAGCAAGTGAGTTTGGATATACAATCTAAAAGTTCAGGTCCAGTGACAAACCTCTTTCAAAATGGGTCTATCTCCAAAATGTTGGCAATCCCTTCAAAAAATTCAGCTGAATTACCTAAAAGTAATCCAAACCCCAGTCTATGAGAAACTATATTTTTCATATGGTTATTCTCTGTATTTTATGCTAGCATACACTCTGGTCTGATGGAGTCACATTTTTTTCTCTAAAAGTTAATAATAAAAAGATTCCTACTTAAAAGAGAGTGGGGACATATCCTTTCTGACGAGAAAACAAAAAGGTGTATGAAGAGAAACTTGCTGGTAATTAATTTACAGAAGAGAGAGGAAGAGAGAGAGGATGTTGATGGTGTGAATGTTTTAAAGACACAAACAGCAGAATATATATACATATACATATACATATAGATAGATAGATAGATAAATAGGTAAATAGATAGCATATATAATATGAATGAAATATTTCTATTGTTAGGAATTGGAACAGTGCCAGAAATTCAGGAGTGAAGTGGACTAACAGTTCAAATTTGTATTCTAACACCACCCAGTATTTTATAATCCTGAATCATTCTGGGAATTTCTTCAGCTAGGGTGAGGAGCACACTATGAAGAAAGTAAGGTCTGTCTAAGTGTTGTTGGGCCACAAAATCAGAAAGTCCATTTGTACTCAAAAGAAGGAAGAGATACCAACAATTTCAAAATAAGAAAAGACCTTAAATCAAGATCCGAGATCCAATTTGGAGGAGTTTAGCTATGTCATGAAGGGCATCAATTTTTTTTTGTGTTTTTTATTTTAAATTTAAAAATGTTCATCTGGATTTTTTTTCTTTAGACAATTAAGGAAGTATTTAAGTGAAAAAAGGAGGAGGGAAGAAGTTTTCCTCACAGTTGTCATTTAATGAAGCCAATGGGGAGGGGGTGACACAGAATCTGGTAAACTTATGTCAGAGGTCAGTTTATATCCAACCAGACAGTTATGGTATAAATTCCAACAATTATTTTAAAAACTTCAAGACAAACAGCAAGTGTAAGAAACATGGTCACCATATCTAAATAGGCCAAGGCATGCATAGAGATTAATTATAATCAGCATGTGTGCTATTTGCATGCCAACAAAGTGTTTCTTTCTATTTGGGCCATGGTTAAAAGCAGAAATCAGTTCTTATACCTTGATTTCAGGATGAGGTTTTTGGAGGCTCTGGCATGGAAACATATGACCTATTGTCAAACCCCAAATTGTGCTAACAAATATATGATATATCATTTTGTCTCAGCTTGAAATATTTATGTCTTTATTTTATTGTTCATGCATTATTGTTTGGAAAAGAGTAATTTATAGAGATGTATAAATAGGATTTAAATTATTATTTGATATGATACAAAAGCATTATTTTTGAGCTATAAAGCTGTTTATTGAAAGCATTAGAAACAATGACATATACTGAATACTCAGTGTTGGGCACTGCTAGCCACAGAAACCAGCATTTCCATCTCATCATGACTGGCATTGGGTATCAGAAAAACTTCCTTGTACCCATCCCCACGTACTGTGACTAGCATCACATATTTCCTGCCACTCAGGCCCCCAAATGAGGTGTTCTCAGGTTGTCCATACTCACCTATCCCTGTGCTGGCCGCTAACTCACCACCCCCATCAACTAATCTACTTTTCCCTATTCCCCATCCCTAGGACCCCCTTTTTCCTATAAATGTAAGTTCCCCCAATTGAAGAAAAAATCACGTGGATATATTATACATGTCTGCTCGCCTCTGTGTCTCGCCAGATCCCCCTGCATCATCCCCCAGCTCTGTGGACCCCAGCCCTGAGACAGCGGACAGCAGACAGCTCTCTCAGCTCCCATCTCTTCTCTGTTTTCCCTCTGCAGTGGCCAATGGCGTGCCCTGGAGGCGAAAACAACATCTTGGCACCCTGAACGTGGGGCTTCCACAGACTGAAGGAACAGCGTTCACCTCTGCAGGACGCCTAAGTTCCCCCTCATAAGGGAAAATCAGGGATCGCAAATCCAAACTCTCATTTCCCAATTTGTTTTTGGTACACGCCATCAAGAGGGACTTTTCAGAGATAAAAAAAAGCAACTGAATTCTCTCGGCTGAGGCTACTCTTCAGCAGAGAAGAAAGGCTTTTAGCTGGAAGGATTTATCCTGACAGCCTACGGGTGTTGGCAAGTGATCATTCTATCATACTCTCTATCTGCAAGCAAATCGGCCACGCAATGACCCAATAAAAGCCTTTACTGGCACTTAAACTGCTAGGGAATCCCCCTTACAGCCAGTTGGTGAGGGAACGTTGCCTAAAAGTCTTGGCGGTTCTACATCTTTTGCTATAATGGGAAATTTCACGTCCAAAAAGCAAAACTCTCCAGCCAAGGCATTACAGGCACTTCTAAAATTACAAGGACTTAAGCTGTCCAAGAAAAAAACTACTTCCTTCTGGGAGGAAGCCCTTATGATCGCCCCTTGGGTAGATCTCAACAGCCCCTATGATTCACAAATGTGGTACCAAATAGAATACCTAGCTAGAAACAAAAAGACCTCCCCTTCCTTTCTCCCGATTTTAGCAATGATAAAACAATTTTTAAATCAACCTGAAATAAAATCTGATCCTGAAATACAAAAGTATGCCAGTTATAATAAAAAGCCCCCCTGAGGATCACTCAAGGACAGAAATACAGTCTCTAAGAAGTACCATAAAAAATTTAAGACAATCATATGTGTTGCTGCACAACCAGCTCAGCGGTTTCCAGCCATGCTGCCGCAGCCCCAGCTGCAATCTGGCACACCCACCGGCTTTTCCAGTGAAAGCGCTGTTATCCCCTCAATGCACAGACCTATCTATCCAGCTTTTCTCTGCCTTCATCCACAGTACCAAAGAAACCTGTGGTGCTCCAGCCACAGAGCCTCAAAGACACGCCACCCAGCCTTTCAGACAGAAGCGCTGATAACTCTCCCATGCCCAGATCTATGCCCATGGAGCTGGAGAAACCTTAAATCAAACTTGCGCGCTCCCCTCCCTCCCTGAGGCGCTGGCTGGATGCGTGCAGCCGAGGCTGCAACCTCGACCCGCCACCCTGCCTCAGCAGGCTTCAGCACCTGCCGGTGGAGCCCCTGGCCCCATCCTGCCCTCTCAGGCTCTCTTACCCCTTGTTCAAGTGGTGGCTCTGCAGCTTTGCACCCTCCAGCCAGGATATATGGGTGAACAGCTGGAAAAATCTCAGGCCTTACATTCAGTTTGGCCCAAACCAGTCGGCTAGGGACTGGCATCCTGAGCCTGGGCCCCATTTGGCCCACGCCTCTGGTTCCTGCTGAGCTTCAGGGGACCCCTGCTATTTACCTTCAAAAACTCCCAGGCTAAACAGTGGCCTTTACCAAGGGAGCATCTTCAGTTCTATAAAATAATAGAAACCAAACCCCCAAAATTTACTTTCAAAAACCCCCTAACAAATCCCCTCAATATAAAAAATCTACATGCTCTCCATATGGCCCTTCAGAAAAAAAATAGTCCTTTTAACCTTTTCTCCAATAGCATTTATGCTGTCAGTCTGGCCCCCACATCCTGAGGGGGGATAACTCTTTTATTATACAGCCCTGGGAGTCTCCAGGGTCCATCCTCCACGATTTAAATCTTTTCCTTTTTTGCTTGTTTACAAAAACAAAGGGGAGATAAAGCCCCAGATTATGCTCTATTTATAAGTCTGTCAAAGACCAGGCAGTCCCATGGTTTTGCTCATTCTCAAAAAATTGGTTTAACTCTATAAGATTCTAACTACAAATTTCTATTCGAACTTAAGTACTAAATCAGTCTCTCTCCTGTAGTGAGCCATTCCTGTGAGGTAAGGGGGCGGGGCGGCCCAGCCCCATTCCCGGGGCCAAGCCCTGCCATGCCCACTTACTGGAGGCAGCGAGGGTTTTTTCTTTGTTTGAGAGCCTGCTGAAATTATGGCGCTGGTTTCTGCTTTCTACCTCCACGAGGTGTGCATTCCAGGGATTTATTAACTCCTTGTATGGAAATGGCTTAATGCCTGGCATGCTTCCGTGTATTTGGACCAATTGTGAATGTATACGTATGTAATGCTGATAGGCTGTAGTTTGACTTAAAAATACTGCACATCCTGAGCGCGAAAGGAGAAAGAGAAGAGAAAGAGAAAAGAGAAGAAAAGAAGAAAAATGAAGAAGTAACTAGTAAGATTGTAACTTGCAAGGTTTCTTGAATAAATTGCTGCGGAGAACAACCCCCTGGTTGTGTCCTTTCTTGCTGGTCGAGTTTGGACACAACACTCTCCTAATGATTAAAGCTAATTTTTTCAACAGCCTTACTAAACAAAAAAATCTTGCCTCCTTAAAAGTTAATTCTCTCAACAGCCTTACTAAATTCAGTTTTCTTCTTCCTCACAGATGCCTGAGGTGAACTGTTAATAAATGCCAACTGCTTATCCATACAGGTCAAATTTTACTTCTCAGTGGGGCCTTCTCTCTTCGGATCTCCACCAAATGCCTCAAACTGCCACTTTTACAATTTTCTACCAGTCCTTTGATAACTGCACTTACTATTAACATCACTCTTAATTTTTTTTCTCAATAACAAACTATTTTTCCACCCTGGCACGTCAAACTGCTGCCCTTTAGCCAAGGATTGGCATCTCCTTTGTTTTAATTCCAGGCCCACTGATGTCTGGTGCCTCTCCAACGTTTCTCTCACAGCAACCACCTGCATCACACCAGGGTCACAGCCTTTCTATGGCACGAAGGACATTCCATCCCTATGTGAATTCCTTCAGCCCCTATTTACCACTGTCTAGATATAATTATTCCAACAGATATAAGCAGTCTTCCAGCTCAGCCCAAGCCTTCAGAGAATTTTCATCCTTACTGGTTGGTGTGTGATACAACTCTCCTGCAAAGCCTTGCGAGTTCCAGGAGCTGCACTCACCTGGTCCCACCACTGCCCAGGAGACCTCACCCAGGCTCAGCTCGGATCACTCCAGAGACGACTTCTTGCTGACTCCAATAACACTATACCTCATCATTGCTGAATATGGGACATGGCCTTGGGGGAAAATATCATTTTTCATGCCAATAAGTGTTATATGTTCTCTATGCCCCTACCCCTTGACACCCCATTCCTTTGATTCCCTGTGCCCTTCCCACTCCTAAACTCCCTGTTTGCCATAGGGACCCATTTGCCCATGGCCAGCCCCCTACGTGCTTATGCCACTGATCCATATTTAAAACAATTGGGGGAAATGTTGGGCACTGCCTGTTGGCACTGCTACTGAGGGAATGGAGAACAAAGGGTTAAGGATGTATGAGTGAGGTGAAACCCCGATAATTTGGAAGGCGTTTCCCGGCTGTATCAACCCTGATTCCCAACCCCTATGGGCTAGCCACAGGAACCAGCATTCCCATCTCAGCATGACTGGCATTGGTTATCAGAGAAACTTCCTTGTACCCATCCCCATGGACCATGGCTAGAATCACGTATTTCCCAGCAATCAGGCCCCCAAATGAGGTATTTTCAGGTTGTCCATACTCACCTATCCCAGTGCAGGCCACTAACTCACCACCCCCATCAATCAATCTCCTTTTCTCTTCCCTATTCCCCATCACCAGGACCCCCTTTTTCCTATGTAAGTTCCCCCAATTGAATAAAGAACCACGTGGATATTACTATACACATCTGCTTGCCTCTGTGCCTTGCCAGACCACCTTGCATCATCCCGCAGCTTTGTGGACACCAGCCCTGAGACAGCGGACAGTGGACAGCTCGCTCAGCTCCCACCGCTTCTCTGTTTTCCCTCTGTGGCGGCCAATGGAGCTCCCGGAGGCAAAAACAACAACACTGGACAAGAGATTATGGGGATCAAGTGTAACACAAAGAAATAAGGGAGATAAACCTTGTTAGAGTTGGCCTTGATAATAGAAAGCACAGAAAATTGCATGTATTCAGGTGTCAAAGGCGTTCCATCATTAGTTTGTAATTCCTCAGCTTTGGCTCTTGGTTTTTTGGTGTCTCCAAATACTGCCATGTGTGGAGATGTCTTCTTGTCATCTTCTGTTTGGGTCTGGTTTTTTTGAGGTGGGGGCAATCATAAGCATCTTTTAAAGCTGGAGTATCAGATTCATCAGTATCTAATGCCAGCATATTGTAGGGCTTGAAGAGTTGATCAAAATCCCCTGTGTTTCCATGGAAGTAAGCAAAGCAGCATAGAGGTGCTAACAGGTGAGAAGGGTTCAGTAACAAGCTGTAGTGTCATTTATCCAACTTTATAAAGGAATTGATATTTAACAATTTCAAAAGGTGGAGAAATTTTTCTAGTAATAGTTACAGAAAATTTAGGAATTTGAAAAAACGGAATTCTATTGAAGGGCAAGTAATATTAGTAAATTATACATTAAGAAGTCATGCTCTGTTGGAGTAACACCAATCCCCCCTTTTTATTAAATAACAATTCTAAAAGGCTTTTGGCAAACAATTATATTGTAAGCTTTGTGGCTATAGGGTATTCCAAATTTGTTTTGTAAGCACTATTTCAGTAAGAAATTTTAAAAGGGGACACGGTGGAGCAAACAAGAGCCTATCAGTTCTCATGTTGTGAGGTACACGTATGATAAATGATATGTAATCAGATGAAGCAGTATATATTTTACATTTTTACGTAGCTTGAAGAGAGGCCCAAATATAGCGAGAAAAGGTATCTACAGAAACAGGAATATGAGGGGTGCGGAGCAAGATGGTGGACGAGTAACAATGTCACCAGAACTCTCTCCGTAAAAGTTTGATTTTCCAGCTGGTATCCAAACTTTGGACACTGGCTGGACCTGAGCCCAGACCCTCCCTTTCCCCACAGCTACCCTGCCAGCACAAACAGGGTTCCCCCTGGCTCTCTGCTCCTCAGAGGAGCGGAGAAATGAACCCTACCACACCCCAAGCTCCTGCCATTGTACCCTCGCGACAGGTTTTTAGCCCGCGCCACCGATTGAGTGGCTTCCCCTCTCGGGGCTCCCTTCCCTCCTGCATCCTATCCTTAGGCCCATTTCTCTCCACAAACCCCCCAAATACACAGGCAGGCACGATCCTTGGGTAACCTGACCAAGCTTGGTTCTGGGGCCAGACCTGAGGCAGTTACCTGGGTACCTAACTAGAGACGGTTCAGACGGGTACCTGTCAGGAAGGCACAGGCTGTCTTTCTGTGGAGGTTTGATTTTCCAGCTGGGATCCAAGCCCCAAATTGGAGCCAGACCTGAACCCAGGCCCAGCCTCTCCCCAGCTTTAGGAACACCACAGGGTTTCCCAGCGTCACTCTGCTCTGCAGGGGAACACAGAACTGAACCCTCCCCCACAACAAGCTCCCGCCATTGTCTTCTCCCATTGGTTCCAAGCCTGTGCCAACGATTCAGCGGCATCCCCTCGTGGGAGCCCCTGTCCCTCCAGTACCCGATCATCAGGTGCATTTCTCTCCACGACACCCCCCCACACACACACACACAGACACAGGCAGATGCGATCCTTGGGCAACCTGACCTGACCTATCCTGGTTCTGGGGCCAGACATCAGGCAGTTACGTGGGAACCTCGGCAGAGGCCAGTACCTGCAAAGAGGGCACAGGCAGTCTTGGCGAGTACCAGGGATCACTCGCCACATCCAGCAAGTCAAGTGGGCTAAATAGCACTCCCGAAGGTGCCTGAGTCCCACTCCCCTACCCGTACATGGGCAGAAACCATTGTAAAAACCTACAGAAATCAAAGAAGGAACTCCCCAACCCAGGGCCCCTAATCCCTATATGGAACAGGAAAGTGAAAAGGAAGTAGAGGCAGCACATATACAATAACAAAGAGAGAATAATATGACTCCTGACCACAACTGCAATGCAAACATGAAGTAGTTAATGGCTGATATGGAAATTATGAGAAAAAACATGAATTAGATGAAGCTTTCTAACTCAAGCATAGACTCCAGACTGAATTTAATGGAGTGAAATATGAATGAATTCAGAAACACATTAAGTGGGTTGAAGATTAATCAACTAAGGGAGGACTAGACAATCAATTGATTAAATTTGATGAGGACTTCAGAAAACATAAAAATGATTATCAGGAATCCCAAACAAAAACAAACATAGATTGGAAATTGGATCTCACCAAAGAATTAGAGACTATAAACAAAATAATAGCAGACACCAATAATTAAAAGGAGATGGTAAACACCTCCCTAGAATCAATCAGTCCCAGAGTTGAAAATCAGGAGGACAGACCCTCAAAAGGTGAAGACAAGTCACAAGGAATTAATAAGGATGTCATAAGTTTCAATAAATTCAAGAAATCAAGTGAGCAAAATTTGAGGGATCTATGAGATACCATAAAGAGACCCAATATTAGAATTATGGAGATCCCAGAAGGAGAAGAAACTCAGGCTAGGTGCATAGGAAATATCTTCAACAGAATTATTCAAGAAAACTTTTCCTATTTAACTAGAGAAAGCCCACTCAACTTTCAAGGGGCTCAGGGAACTCCAAACAGACAGGACATGAAGAGGAATTCTCCAAGACACATTTTAATTAAGATGCCTAACACAGAAAGCAAAGAGAATATACTCAAAGTTGCTAGAGGAAAGCAAACTGTAACTTATAAAGGAAAAGCCATCAGACATAGCTCAGACTTCTCATTAGAAACCATGAAAGACAGAAGGGATTGGAATAATGCTTTTCAGGGCCTAAAGAAGTATGGCTTTCAACTTAGATTATTGTACCCAGCAAAGCTATCCCTCATGATAGATGAAGTGAAACTGTTCCATGAAGTAAACCAGCTCTACGATTATTTGAAAACAAAGTCAAAATTTAAGAAGATCCTGCAAGAGATATCCCACACAGAAGGAACAAGAAATCTACCTCAGAAGAGTACCACCAGAGATCAGACACGAAAACCACAGTCAGTGTGCTAATAACAGCAGCACAGACAACAAACCCCATTAACCCTTCATCATGGCAGGGCTTAAAGCAAACCTCACTGTTATATCACTGAATATAAATTGACTTAACTCCCCTATAAAAAGACACAGACTTGCAGGGTGGATCAGATAAATGGACCCTTCCATCTGCTGCCTTCAGGAAATGCACTTTACTTCTAAACACAGCAATCTTCTTAGAGTAAAAAGATGGAAAACAATGTATCAGTCATGTGGAAGTAAAAAGCAAGCAGGTGTGGCTACATTAATCTCTGACAAAATAGACTTTACACCAAAATCAATTAAAAAGGATAAAGATGATCACTTCTTACTCATCAAAGGAATGACCCAGCAGGAATATATCACTGTCATTAACCTATATGCACCAAATTTGGGTGCAACACAGTTCGTAAAGGAAACCCTAATCAAAAATAAATCAGAAATAGACTCTAATACCATCATAGTAGGAGACTTTAATACACGTCTATCAGCTCTAGACAGATAAATCAAACAGAAAATCAGCAGGGACATAACAGAGCTTAATGACACCATTGACCAGCTGGGGATAAAAGATATTTACAGAACATTCGACCCCAAACACACAGAATATACATTCTTCTCAGCAGCACATGGGACATTTTCTAAAATTGATCACATCTTATGTCACAAATCTTCCCTAAATAAATTCAGGAAGATCGATGTAGTTCCTTGCATCATATCAGACCATAGTGCATTAAAGGTAGAAGATAACAATGGAACAGGATCCAGAAAATACACAAAATACTGGAGTCTGAATAATTTGCTCCTAAAACAAGATTGGGTCATCCAAGAAATAAAAATGGAAATTCAGAATTTCCTAGTAATCAATGATGATAACACATCATATCAGTACTTATGGGGCACAATGAAGGCAGTCCTGAGGGGAAAGTTCATCATGCTAAATGCCCTCATATCAAAGAGTGAGAGGTCTCAAATCAATCACCAAATATCATTGGAACAGACAGCTTTTTCCAAACAGCTTTTTCCAAAGCTAACCAAAGGAGCTCAAAACCAAAGGAATTAATTATAATCAGAGCTGATATTAATGAATTTGAAATAAAGAAAAAATTTAAAAATAGATAAATCAAAGTGTTGGTTCTTTGAAAAAGTTAATAAGATCAACAAACCCCTGGCCAATCTACTCAAACGAAGAAATGAGAAAGCCCAAATCACCAGAATCAGAAAGTACAATGGTGAGATCACAACAGATCCTGAAGACATTGGAAGAACCATCAGGTCATATGTCCAAAACCTCTAATCCACAAAATTAGAGAACCTGGAAGAAATGGATAAGTTTTTAGATACCTACCAACTGCCAAAGCTTCACCCAGAGCAGATAAAAGCACTAAATAAAACTATTACATCCACAGAGGTTGAAGATGTAATAAAAAACCTTCCCAAAGGAAAAGCCCAGGACCAGATGGTTTCTCAGCTGAATTCTATCAAACCTTCATCACAGAGCTGAAACCACTCTTTCTGAAGCTTGTTAGAAGCATAGAAAAAGAGGGAAGGATTCCAAACTCCTTCTAGGAAGCTACCATTGCCCTAACCCCCAAACCAGGCAAGGATGCAACAAGAAAAGCGAACTATAGACTCATATCTCTGATGAACTTAGATGCAAAAATCCTGAACAAAGTCCTAGCAAACCGGATACAACGCTACATCAAAAATATTATCCACCCTGACCAAGTTGGCTTTATCCCAGAGATGCAGGGATGGTTCAACATATGCAAGTCGATAAATGTCATACATCACATTAATTGGCTCAAACACAAAAATCACATGGTTATCTCAATAGATGCGGAGAAGGCTTTTGACAAAATTCAGCACCTCTTCATGTTCAAAGCTCTTGAAAGAATAGGCATAAATGGCCTATTCCTCAACTTAATAAAGAGAATTTACAAAACTCCTGAAGCACAGATCATTCACAATGGGGAATGACTCAAGGAGTTCCCACTCAATTCAGGTACAAGAGAAGGCTGCCCTCTCACACCACTGCTCATTAACATATTACTTGAAGTTCTAGCCCAAGCGATTAGACAAGAGAACGGCATAAAAGGGATACAAATCGGAAAGGAAGAATTTAAAATATCCCTCTTTGCAGATGACATGATTTTTTATATATCAGACCAAAAGAATAGTATCAGTAACCTCTTGAAGGTGATTAGTGCCTTCAGCAACATGGCAGCATACAAAATTAACACACAAAAATCAGTAGCCTTTACAAGCAGACAGAAAAAGACATTAGAGAGACTGTACCATTTTCTATAGCCTCAAAGAAAATAAAATACCTTGGAATATCACTAACCAAGGTTGTAAAGGACTTATATAAAGAAAATATTGAAAGATTCAAGAAGAAAATAGAGGAGGACTTGAGAAGATGGAAACAAATTGCATACTCATAGATAGGGAGAGTCAGTATAATAAAAATGGCAATCATGCCAAAAGTGATTTACAGATTCAATGCTATGCCAATAAAAATCCCAACCTCTTTCTTCACAGACATAGAAAAAATAATTTCTACATTTATTTGGATGGGCAAATGACCTTGGATAGCCAAAACTATATTAAGTAAAAAAATCCTACTCAGGAGGTATCATCATGCCTGATTTCAAAACATACTACAAAGCCATAGTAACAAAAACAGTATGATACTGGCATAAAAACAGAGAGACAGATGAATGGAATAGAATTGAAGACCCAGTTTTAAATGGAAGAAACTTCAGTTATTTAGTTTTGACAAGGGGGCCAACAATGTATGCTGGGCCAAAGATAGCATCTTCAACAAATGGTGCTGGACAGATTGGATAAACACGTGTACAAAAATGAAAATAGACCCACTCCTTTCACCGTGCACAAAAATCATTTCCAAATGGATCAGGACCTTAATATAAATCCGGTAACACTGAACACTGTGGATGAAAAAATAGGAGGAACTCTACATGAAATTGGAGTTGGAAAAAATTTCCTAAGCAAATCTCCAGCAGCCCAGGAAATACAACAAACACTTATCCAATGGGACCTGATCAATCTCAAAAGTTTCTGTACAAACAAACAAACCATACTCAGAGCCAATAGACCCCCATCAAACTGGAAAATGATTTTCGCCAGCTACAACTCAGACAGAGGCCTAATTTCCAAAACCTAAAGAGAACTCAAAAAAAAAATAATAACAAAAAACCAAAATGCTCGTCAAAAAATGGGGTACTGATCTCAACAGAGAATTCACGGAGGAGGAAAAACAAATGGCCTTAACTCATTTAAGAAAGTGCTCAGCATCCTTAAGCATCAGGGAAACACAAGTCAAAACCACAATGAGATACCATCTTACCCCTGTCAGAATGGCAATCATAATGAAAACCAACAACAATTGGCAAGGATGAGGGGAAAAGGGAACCCTCATTCACTGCTGCTGGGATTGCAAACTAGTTCAACTGCTATGGAAAGCAGTGTGGAGTCTTCTGAACAGAATGGACATAGACCTTCCAATGGACCCAGCTATCCCTCTATTAGGCATCTATCCACAAGATGTCACATCTTGACGCAGAAATATTTGTACAACCATACTCATAGCAGCTCAATTCATAATAGCCAAGAATTGGAATCAACCCAAATGCCCATCCATGGAGGAATGGACAGAGAAACTGTGGTATATTTACACAATGGAATTTTACTCAGCTGAAAGGAAAAATGAAATATCAAAATTTAGGAAAAAATGGTCTGACTTCGAGCAGATCTTACTAAGTGAACTCTCAAAAGAACAGAGAATCGAATGCTGCATATTCTCACTCATATGTGGTCCTTAACCAGGATAACCATTTGCTTTATGCAGACTAGTAGAAAGAAGTGAGAGGTTATGAATGAGGGATAAGGGATGGGGGAGGAGAATGGCTTAAGCATGAGGATAAACCATATTAGGTTCAAAAATATAAAATCCTTATGAGCATATAGTATCCTATTGAGAAAGTAGTGAGCGTTGACTGCAAGAGGGGCCAAGAGAAGTAGGGGAGATAGTCTAAGCCTGTGAATAATTAGATCAGCCTGACAACCCCTGGTTCCAACCACTGGATCCTTCCCTCACTGATCTGTTGACCAAAGTGACTCATGAGATTCCAACAACAAGACAGAATTCTGCCAAACCTCTTGAATGCCCTAACCAGACCTGAGGTGAAACCCTGTTGCTGAAGTAACCACAGAATGCCATCCATCCGAATCCAGAGACCTTTCAACGTCCTGAATGGTATCCAGCCCCCAGAAGGCAGTTAGTGTAGAGTTGGAAGGCACTGCACAGGCTGCCAGGGGAAACTGATCATTGAAAGCTAGAGTAAACAGAGACCACTGACACGAAATGGCATCTGCGGTCATGAGTAGGCTGACCTCACCTTCTACTGTGAGAGAACATTGAACCAAGCAAGGAGCACTTGTGTAATGGAGGAGTCTGGGCCTGGGGGAGACAATCAACAGCTTTTCAAATTCGGCCAATTTTCCACTTAGTGAGGGGGGCCCATTGTCTGGAACTTGGGATTCAGGGAGATAGGCACCGGATCCCGTACTCTTGGGCTCCCAAGACAAATTGCACTATAGGAGCGATTGATGGGGAGGCTACTAAAAATAGAATCTAGGTATACCAGAATTGTGTATATTTGTTAACCTACACTGATCTCACTCTCCGATGGAGATTGTGTTTGTATTTTTCAGGATGCAGCGAGAGAGCTGGGGCCCATCTAACCCTACCAACCCACCGTAGGCTGATAGCTGATATTCTGGCCAGAGATGAGCCACCACAGTCATACCGTGGAGGATCCATATGGAACTCCACAGAGAATGCCGGGATGAACAAGGGACCCACAGCCACAGCCATTAAATCAACACAGGATAAGTCAGTGAGACAGAAACAAACCAGCCTTCATACACATCCACCATGACTCAGGGAACTATGTGGATGAGGGGGCGGAAATATTGTGAGAGCCATGGTGGGGGAGATTATCCAGAGGCATGACCAGGAGAACCTGGCTGAATACTAGGCTATCCATGGTCCCCTGTCACAAGGACTGATCCAGACGAGCCATGGAGGAGGATATCCAGCGGATTGTGGAGGGGATAACAACTAAATAATGTAACACATTATGGACAATAAAAGAAAGAAACCGGAATATGTTTTAATTTTTCAAAGAGGTGATAATGATCATACATTTGTCATAACTGATTAGATGAGAAACTTCTGGGGCTCATTCCATGAGGGAATTGTCATGGTTTCAATCAGATGGCCTCCATAAACTCTGGCGTTCTGAATCCTTGGTCTCAAGCTTATGGAAATTCAAAAGGGGGAGCCTTACTCCAGTTCTGTTCTTGGGTGCAGGCTTTGAGTGTAACAGCCAGCTCCCTGGACAAAAGTAAGTCCATTTTCCTCCTGCTGATATCTACCTCTTGTTGCAGAGTTGACTTCCACCTCTGTTAATTCCACGTTTCCTCCTGCCACCATGGAGCTTCCCATTGAGTCACAAAGCTGAAATAAAAACCTATACTTGGACAGTTGTTTTATCCCAATAACAAGAAAGTTGATACCTGTGGAGTGAGTGAGGAATCTGTGTGCATGTTAGTCTTTTGGAAATGATTTGCAGGAGGAATATGAAAAGAATTGAAAGCTTGACCTAAACATTTAAATATTGTTATTGCATTATTTGAAACAGAGATTTAAGGGCCATTCTTGTCAGAATTGAATGTGCTTTTGAGAGGATGAAAGAGTTTTGTCAGGACTGGGCTAGAGGCAGTTTGTGTGAGAACCTAGCTTGATTCTGCGTAACTCCTGAATAAATGGACTGGCATCAGAGGGGGGATATGGCAAAGGAAAAATTAAATTTGGCTAGGAAACATCAGGTTTTTTTAGTGTCAATTGCTTGGAAGATTACCACCATTGATATTGGGTCAGCTGTTCTTCATTTAGAATGAGAAAGAATGCCGACTCTTGATAATATGAGACTGCATATTGAAGTTTTTTCTTGTTCAAACTCTATTCCCCACCCCACCAAGACTAACAAATTTTGATAGTCGGTATCTGGATCTATGGGAATATAAAAAAATGAAGGAAATATATCTTTGGGTTGTAAATATGGAGTGCTTTATGGAAAAGGCCACTGGACAACTGAGGTTGCATGGATTCTGCATGGAACTATGGTGGAAAACTGTGGCTTGCAGTGGAAACCCAAGAATATTTGATATTCCAGTATTGTTGAACAGCCAGCAAGGATAGCTTCTGGCTCAAATGGAATATTTCATGTGCTCTGAAAGGGGAATAGAAACCCCTATCTCTTTGTTGCTGTTTACAGACATTGGACTTTCAGCTACAGGATGTGATGTTCTCTTGCTTTAGATCTGATTGTAATTCAATCTTTCCTAATAATGTCATGAATTTCATTGGGAATGCTGTTCTGCATCATTAGTTGCTTATAGATTTACTGGCTGATCATTGAGATACCTTGTCTATGGTGATGTTAGAACAAATTTGGGATTGATAAACAGTGTGATATCTTTTGAATTTTTACTGAATACCTTTTATGAAACCTAATGGATATTCATTAGTTTATATGTGTAGGACCAGTATATGGGTGTTTGAATCAGATGTCCTCACACACTAATGTGTTTTGAAAGTTTAGTCTCTAGTTATGGACATGTGAGAGGGGGAGCCTTGCTGATGGAGTGTGGGGACTCAGTTACTGGTGTTATTACAAGTGGCGTTTTGCCAGAACCTGGTAATTTAATCCACTAGCTGTGGCAGAGCTGATGTCCTTCCTCAGCACATGACATGCTTTCCCTGTCTTCAGGAAGCTTTCCCTCTAGTCTAAGCCAAATTGAAAATCTGTCCTTTCAGGA
This sequence comes from Zapus hudsonius, assembly GCA_004024765.1. Classification (NCBI taxonomy): domain Eukaryota; kingdom Metazoa; phylum Chordata; class Mammalia; order Rodentia; family Dipodidae; genus Zapus; species Zapus hudsonius. The sequence continues at coordinate 72,896 of PVHP010003415.1, forward strand.
GCTCATTTTATTCTGGGCCTTTGTGCCAACCTTGAAAAGTTTACTACAGTAGAAATTAGTAGGAAAATGTGTTTTACAAGACAGGAATGGTTAATTTCTTTTAGGCTCTGTAATGGAGTATGGAAATTTTTAGCTGGGATAATGTATCTTGCTGAAAATCTAGGAAAGAGGACATAGCATCAGAGAAAAAAATTAACTAATAATGGGATATCTTACTCATTTCCAAATTTTGAAGATCTGAAAGATAAGAGTGGCTTGGCACATATCCAGTAAACAGGAAATGGTGGCTCCATGAGCCAAAAATGTGAAAGGAAGTGTGAATTTTTAACACAAGTTTGTCTATATGATTATTTAAAACAACACAGTGAAGGTGATGAAAGTGATTTTCATCACACAGGGAGAGAGTGTGTTTATGTAGAGAGAGCACCCAGTAATAGATTTTTTCTTTTTCCAGGGAGGAGAGCAGCATCAAGTTCAGGTCTCTGCATTGTGGGCTGACTTGAGATGAACATGTGGGACCAGGCTTGCTTGTCATTCCAGAGCAGAATTCTATTTTGAATTTTTCCTAACCCTTGAATTGGGATGTAATTTTCTGTATTTTCTCTACATTTGGCAGTGACAGCATCATTAAAGTTTTGTCCCAGCAGCAGTAACCTGTGATGGTAGGCATGGCCTAAAGGAGAGTTCTTCAACCTCAGGGGAGCATCCAATGTCCTTGTTTAAGGCTTTCTCTAATCCCCTTATGAATGTGCTGGAATATTTTAATGAACTTCCTTATAGACATTAAATGGTTGATCCTCATGCCCTGGTTGGCCACTTTTAAGCCATAGTATAGGGGAGGCTGCTAGAACTATAATTCATTTGTCCTCCTTTTCTTCAATATTTTTTTCCTCAGAGGGTGTGGGTCTGTTGGCAGGAGCAGGAGCCTGAGAGTTCCAAGAAAGACACTGCAGTGGTTTTAGGGATTGTCCTGTCATCAGTAACAGCTGTGGGGGAGGGGCTTCAAGGGTGTTGAGGCTGTAGTGAGAGCACACATGGGGCATCTGCATGTCTGATGGGACTAACCATTGCAATGTCGACAGGGTTGCCTGTCAAAACTGGGCACCCTCACTAGAAGAGGCTGCATCTTCACTGCCTGATATGGAATTGTCCTGTCCTCCACAGGTGAGGCAGTGCTACTTTGGTAACTAGATACCCAGCCTCTCTCACAGATATCCTTAAGTACCTAGTCAAAGTGATTTGTGTGATTATATGGAATTATATCAGAGTGGTGGGCTGTTGACAGGGAAAGGAAAATTGTTTTATTTTTCTATAAAACAGACTGGTAATTTTGAAATATTTATAAATATACTAATAATTTTTCTACTACCAGCTCATTCTGAAGAAGATTCAGATCTTACACTGAACATGAAGAAATGTCCCTCTTCCTCTTAATGCATCCAATGTTGTTTTCCTTTAGATTTCCTCTGGAACATTTCATCCTCTCCTTATTGACCAGGACAATTTCTTTATCTGCATCAGGTGGACCCTATGGATAAACACCTACCCTTTGCCATAAAATAGTGCAATATATGCCCAACAAGTATGCCTAGTTTAATGCCTACTGGAAAAACTCCTTAGAGGAAACTTCTAACATGGACTTCCACATTACAATGATGATGAGTCTATACATTAAATTTAAAAAAATTATGAAGAACCAATATTATAAAATTTAAAAGAAACAAAAAAGAACTAAAGTAACCCAGTAGAAGGCAGAATAAAATGAAAAACAACTTAAAATATTGTTCAATAGTCAAGGAAATTCTCAAATTGAAGATCCCTAAGGGATACTCAAGCTCTGGTTTCTGCAGGTTCCCCACGGGCCCACCAATTCCTGCAGTTTTCCCGCAGCCTGGTTCCCATTATTTCCCCTCATGATAAACATTCTCTGGGTAGCCAGTGACAGGGAGCTGACCCCTTCCCCATCTTACTGTGTCCCCAAGGGGCCCTGCACACCCAACAGTCTACATAGGACCTGAAACCACACCCTCGATCTACTTAGTCCCCACAGTCCCAACCCACCCCAACAGACTATCCCCAGGAGCACCAGCAAATCCAGCCAGAGTTCTGCGTGCACACACACTCACAGATTAAACATGTGAGTGCCCAACTCTACTAATGGAGCCCAGTGTACTCCCAGACCACACTAGCAAAGTATAGACAGGTCAAAGGCATCACACCAATCACCCCAAGTGGAATAGGAATGGGCACACCTCAATGCAAGAATATCACACCACCTTAGGAAACCATACCAAATAACATAAATGATACCACTAAAGAGAGAGAGCAGAAGCAGGCCCAGGAAGACAAGACACTAAGCCCTGTTCATACAGGCACAGTTCCTAAGGAGAACTTCATGCTGATCATTGAAGGATTACAAAATCAGCACACAAGCTTTGCCACCAGTCTTAACATAATAGAGGAAAAGCAAATGGAGTTCAGAAGAGAAATAACAGAAATAAAGGCAAGCTTGCAATCTGAATGTATCAAAAACCAGCTTTCCAAGTTAAGCAAAGACGTCTGCAAATATAATAAAGACTGTCAGGAAAAAGTAATTAAATCCAACCTTGAAATGAAAACACATCTCAACAGGATAATAGAAGCAACCCAAAAAGAAGTTGCAGAAAACAAAAACCATATTGGAATAATAAAAATATCCCTCAAATCTCTTACCAACAGGATTAATCACTGGGTAAACAGAACCTCAAACATGGAAGACAAAACAGAGGAGAATTCAAAGAAATCAGAAACTTGAAAAAATTCAAAAGAGCAGGTGAACAATACTCAAGGGAAATGTGGGATACCATAAAAAAAAAACCAATCTAAGGATCATGGGAATCCCAGAAGGAGAAGAAAACCAGGCTAGGGGCATATAAAATATTTTCATTAGAATTATTCAAGCAAACTCTCCATACCTAGCAAGAGACAATCCTGTATATCTAAAAGAGATATGTACGACTCTAAACAAATTGGATCAAAGTAGTAACTCCCCAAGATATATCATAATTACAATGCCAAATACTGAGGTTAAAGACAGAGTACTTAAAGCAGAGAGAGAAAAGAAACTCATCACCTTCAAAGGCAATTCCATCAGACTCACCTCAGACTTCTCCATAGAAACTTTAAAAGCCAGAATAGCCTGGAATAATGGAATGGTAGGCCTAAAAAAGTACGGATGCCAATGTAGACTACTGTACCCAGCAAAGGTATCCATCATGATAGATGGAGAAATGAAAGTATTCCATGAAATTAACCAGCTCTACAATTACTTGAACACAAAGCCAAGCCTGCAGAAGATATTTCACGAGATGTCACATGTAGGGGAGACAAACATCCGACCTCAGGAAAGGAACAGAGAACAAGCAATGTAACACCAAAGAGATAACAACAACAGCTCACATACCAACCTCCATATTCTCTCCAACATGGCAGATTTTAAAGCAAACCTCACAGTAATAATTTTGAATGTAAATGGACTCATCTCTCCTATCAAAAAGACACAGCATAGCAGGTTTGAACAGGATAATGGACCCTTCCATGTGTTTCCTTCAAGAAACACACCTTATCGTTAAAGACAGTAACCTACTGAGAGTAAAAGGGTGCAAAACAATTTGCAGGCATGTGGGAATAATAAATAAGCTGGTGTGGCTACCCTAGTATCTGACAAAGTGGACTTTAAACTGACAGCAATAAAAAAGGATGATGATAGCCACTTCCTACTTGTCAAGGAAACAATAAACAAGAAGACATCATTATACCAAATGTGTATGTACCAAAGGCAAAGTCCCCTCAGTTCATTAAGCATAAATTACTCAAAAGCAAAGCAGATATAGATACCAACACAATCATATTAGGAGACTTTCACCACTCCACTGTCATCCCTAGACAGATCGTGCAAACAAAAGACAAGCAGGGAAATCAAGTTGCTAAACAACACCATAGATAAACTAGAGATAACAGACATTTACAGAACATTCCACCCCCAGGACACAGAATACATATTCTTCTCAGCAGCACATAGAAACTTTCCAAAATTAACGATGTACTGGGCCATAAATCATCCCTCAACAAATTCAGAAAGAACAATGTAATCCCCTGAATCATATCAGACAACAGCACATTAAAGCTAGAAATTAACAATGGGAGAGGATCCAAAAACTTCAACAGATATTGGCGACTGTATAACTCACACCTGAACAATGAATTGGTCAAACAAGAAATCAGACAGTATTTCCAAGAAACAAACCATAATGAGGACACAACCTTTCAGAACTTGTGGGACATAAAAAGGCAGTCTTAAGGGGCAAATTCATTGTACTAAATGCCTTCATAAAAGAGAGGTCTCAAATTAACCAGCTATCCTCCTACTTAGAGCAGATGGAAAAATCCAAACATATTCCTAAGAGGAACAGTTTTAGGTCTAAATACCTTTTTTATGAAAACAGAGAGATCATAAGTCAATAACTTAATCATCCATATGAAGACACTAGACTAACAAGAGAAATAAAACCTAATAGTCTCAGATATAAGAAATCATCGAGGTCAGAGTAGAATTAAAGAAATTGAAAATCAAGTTTTGAAACATGATGAAACAAAATGTTGGTTCTTCAAAAATTTAAATAAGATTGGATAACACCCTATTCAATATGATCAAAAGAAAAACAGAGAAGGCTTAAAACAACAAGACCAACAATTGAAGGAGGAAAGTAAAAAAAAAAAAAGAACTAATGAAATCTGGAGAATCCTAAGGCCATATTTCAAAGATCTTTAGTCCACAAATTTGTAAATCATGGAATAAATGTTTGAAATCCTTAACCTATACAAGCTAAGAAATGTAAACCAAGAAGATATGTATGTATAATATGTATGCAATACACTTCATCCAAGATTCAAATTGTAATTTACAGCTCCTCCCACAAAAAAGCAAACATGCAGCCCCAGACATTTTCATTGTTCAATTCTAACATTCATTTATACTTAAAGCCAATTTTTTCTCAAGTTAATTCTTAAAAGTGAAATTAAGGAAATGTTCCCTGATCCATTCTATGCGGCTAGCACTACAATATCACAGACTAGAAGAGAGACACCTGAAAATAAAAGAATTACATAAAGATACCCCTTATGAATTTACATGCAAAATTCTTTTGATTTTTTGCAAGGTGAATACAAGAACAAACAAAAATATCATCCGGTCTGATCAGGTAGGTTTCATCTGAGGAATGCAGATTTGTTTCAATATACTGAAATATACAGCAAGAAGTTTGAAGAAAACTCTGGAAAATAGAATGCCAACATGGAATAACTATCAAAAGAAGCACAATAATGGAAGAGTGCAAATCCCATTAAATCCCTTATGTAACTCATTGCAGAAATATTTCGTTAATGGTATAACTGATCTCGAAAGATAGAAATCACTCGAATAGCCATAGAAATCCTAAGGAAAAGGAGCAATTTTACACATCACTCATACCTGAGTTCAGATAAGACAAAAGATCTTTATTAACAAAAAATGGTAAAAAGACAAAGTCAGATACATGAACTAATAGAATATTATAGATGTCCCACTCCAAAACCAACACAGCTATGATCACATAAGTTTTGACAACTCCATAAAAAATATACACTCTAGGACTGAAACCTGAATCTACCTCAGGGACGCATCGGAGGCAGTGAGTGCAAAAACGCCAGCTGGCAGGACCTGCGCCTGCCGGCTGAGCCGCTCCCTTCTCCGCGGCTCCGCGGCTTCCCCATCCGGGCACTTCCTACTCCCGGGCCACCCCAGTTCCCTCCGATCTCGAGTCCGAGCCGCTCCCAGGTCCAGATCCTGGGGCTTCCCCATCCGGGCTCTTCCCCCGGGCCACCCCAGTTCCCTCCGAACTCGAGTCCGAGCCGCTCCCA
>PVHP010003416.1:0-78758 GCA_004024765.1 Zapus hudsonius
ACTTGGGCCAGGAAGACCGGGATGAGTACTAAGATATACAGGATCCCTTGCCACAAGGACTAATACAAACAGCCCACGAAGGAGGATATACAACTGATCAGGGATGGGGAGGGGGGGAATTGGGGAAGTCGGGATAACAACGCATGGTTTGCCCACTAAATAATGTAACTCATTATGGACAATAAATATTAAATTAAAAAAAAAAGATTGTTTAAACAATGAAAATTTAATTAAATCTACATGAGTTACATTGGATAAACTTGACAAACTTTTTAATGTTTTTTTAAATTAATGTGAGAGAATATCTATGACCACATCACATAGAGAATTTTTCCCTTTTTTATTTGTATTAATTATATTGAATTACTTTATGCTATAGGAATTAATGGAATATACATTAATAAATTAGTTGTGTTATATAAAAAATATTTTCCCTTATAAATCTACATAGCTAAAACCAGATGTATGTTTCAGTGTAATTCCATTATAGTTTTTACATGGTATACAAAAAAACCAAGAAAAATAAAATAAGATATTTGGCTTTTTATATAATTGTTTCTAGGTATATCAATTTTGGAAAATCAAAAATAAGCTCAAATATATTCATCAATTTGTTATTTATTATCTAGTAGTGATAGATCCCCTCTGACAGTTATTTACTTCAAAAATTGCTACTATTTATCTATGGATTTACTATATTGAAATATTGCCTTTATGAGTCATTTGTCTTACACAGTTTTCAAACGTGTTAGGTTTTATAAAATGCAATATCGTTCTCTATAGCAGCTTATCTGCATTATAAAAATATCAGAATATTGATGAAATTTAACCTTACTTATTCTTACACAACCCTGCATCAAATGTGGGGAGACATTATTCTAAAATAATCCTACACCAAAAATACACACACACATACACACACACACACACTTACAATTACATCATTACATTTCCAAACTATTCATATAAAAACATCATATTTGACTATTTAGAAAAATATGGTTTAGTTTTACATTTTCTCTGATTCTATCTGGTCAACTTATCAATTACCCTGAAATAATTAAAGAAACATAATCTTAAACACTCTCAAATTGGAAACAATAAAACTTAAAAATTGGGCAAAAGAAAATAGGTAATTGACAATTTGCAATAAAATCTATAGTATGACTAGTGATGAGCCAAAGCCTGTTGTTGGGCTGGAGCGGTAGCTAAGTGATTAAAGGCACCTGCTTACAAAGCCCAATGGCCCCAATTCAATTCCCCAGCATCACATAAATCCAGACACACAAAGTAATACATGTATGTGCCTGGAGATTGCTTGCAGAAGCAGGAGGATCTGACATGCCCATTCTCATTCCCTCTTTCTCCACTCTCTTTCTCTCTCAAATATTTTTTTAAATGACTTGCTCTTTCATCATGGGTTTATGGACTATAAGGGAATAGAATGATTTAACAAATTAGGCTAAAAATAAGAGCAAGGTAATTCTGAAATGTCAGGAGCCAAACTTAAGTTTATATCAACTGTGATCTACCAAATGTAGACTTGTGTATACTAAGTACATTTTAACATTTAATATGTTTTTGTATTGAAGGAGACATAGAGAAAACCTAGTTTCTTTTATGAAGCTTCACTTAAGAACAGGAGACCAAGAGAAAATCCGAAGATGCTACCTCGCCTTGGCAGGAATGGAACTTGTGGACTTAGTTTACTCTGAAAGACTGCAAACAACACTTGCTACCTCCATGGCACACTAGATGGAACTTTGGGTCAGCCCACTTTGAATCTAAAAACCTATCAGGTCTTCCCCTTATATCTGAGCCTGATGAAGGAATTCACATTTTCAATGGGTTATAAAAGCCGGTCTGTGCTGATCTGCCCTCTCTCTGCCCTGTGATCTCCATCTGGACTCATGAGTCTGCCTTTCTCCTACCTAGGGTTAGGTAGGGGGAACATTGCTTTTTGACCTAGGTAGTTTTCTGCTTGCCTCTGCTTTATGATTTGGAGTAACTTTTCACTTTCATCACGTTTGATTTTCCTTTGATCTCTGAGTCTACCACACTTGTATTTCTTATACACTCTAGATATAAAGCGTGGGTATTGCCTCTAAACTCTGGGCATGCTACCTGTGTAATTTCTCTAAATTTGGGGTAACAAATGGATAACTATACTTACTACCATATCCCATTGGAATGTCCTGATCTCTTCTTTGGTCCTCTCCCTCTGTTATTCTTCCATAAGCCATCACCACTTTCTTTTCTTCCATGGGAAGGCTCAGGGCAGATGCTATGCCTTCTGCACAGTACATATTTCTTCTAAATCTCCCTACTTAAGGACCTAGGTCCTATGTTCCACATGTTTGTGGCTCTGCTCATCTCCTCCTAGACCTCCAGTTTTCTTTAATGAGCCATGCTGTGCCTTCCACAGGAGTGTGGGTTTCCCAGCTTTCACATGCTTAATGACTCTGCTCCAGACATTTCTCGTATCCCTACTTCCCTTCAGTGAAGCCCACAGCTCCAGAATTTATGTTTTCTCCAAAAATAAACTGAATAATTCATAATTTGCCTTTCTTGAATACATTTATTTTTTAAAAATAGGATACGGGCCCAAAATTGGGTTTCATAAGTTTGAGAGACCTTTCCTGAATCCCAGAATTCTACATCAGTATGATGAAGTTTCTGTAGATCTATCCACACCAATGACTAATATCTTGATGGTGTGTGTGTTTGCATGTGTGCACGTGTGTTTGTGTGTGTCTGCGTCCCCCTTTACTCTCAGCTGAAGCAGTACATTATTTAAATCAGATATCATTTTGAAAAAGATAAGATAACCATGTATCAGTTATTTTCTTGTTGATGGGAAGCAGAAGGGCTTCATTTGGTTGACAGTTCCAGAAAATAAAGTTCATTAAGTCAGGTAAATTATGAAAGCAACAAAAATCCAATGATGGCTGACATCCTGGCAAGAGATGAGCCACCCCAGACCTACCATGGAGAATCCACATGGAACCTCACAGAGAGTGGGGATACCAACATATTATTTGCTCATTCAGTGTATCTAATCATGGATGATAAAGATATAATTTTAAAAAGTCAACGTCACTTTGTCACATCCAAAGGGAGAAAGAAGAAATGAAGAACAAGTGAAATTGAGCTATAGCACCTCAAGGCCACCTCCACCGACTCCCTTCAGCCAGCAAAGCACCACCCACCAAAGATTCCTTCACCTTCCCAAATAGCACCACAAAGCTCTATGATTTTATTTTCATGTTTGAATTATCCTAACATAATATAAAGTTGGGATACTTTAGACATCATTTCAGGTGGAAATAAATTCTATATGAGGCTACTTAGGTAAATCAAAAATAAGCATGAGCAAAACTTGTACTCAGTTTCTCATGCTAAAGACTGTTCCATTGAACCATCTTTGCCCCTATACACTTCACAAGAACATACTTTAAGCACATTGAAACACTGCTGCTCCTCTTTATCCTGAGGGAGCGTGGGCCCAATTTGATGATGTCTTCACTTCGAGGATGAGTTCTCTGGCCACTGCACCATCACTCTGATAACTCCATTTCTGGACATAAGTCCTCATGTCTGGTTCTCTAACAGCAGTGATTGAACAACTCACATAATTCAGAATCAAGAATTTCCATATTTTATTTCAGACTTAACCCATGAGCATAAAATTAAAGAAGAGGCCCCCAAAATATGTTTATTTATAATAAGTTGCCCTACTCAGAAAGGCCAAATTATTCTTCTCAGGACATTATCTTAAATGAATACAAAGAAGTAAATAAATCATAGATAAACCACTTTATTATCTTTCTTTTATTTGCTGGAGATCACACTCTATTTTCAAAAATCACAGTTTAGAAGTTTTAATGATCTCAAATACCAATTTTGGAAAAGTGAAAAGATCCTTAAAGCCTAGAATATTAATAATAATTTCAGCAGGTAATAATGAAATTCAAATAAAGCACAGTATAAACTATAAAATGTCCTCTCAATGTGAAAATCCAAGAACAACATCTGTTGGATTCAGTCATGCTATATGAACACAAATAATTCTCTAAGGTAGTAAAAGCTTTTAACTTTTTGACATAGGACACATAAATCATTAATTCTCCTAATACAGAAAAAATAAGATGATTTTATATATGTATACATATATATTAAAATTATAAATCAACCATTTTTCCAATATCTTTCCACAGACACCCTCTTTTGCCTTTGAAGTATACTGGCACACTGTTTCAGCTTCAGAGTACAGTAGGCACAGAAATCCTCTGAGATCCAGAGTACAGTAGGCACAAAAATCCTCTGAGATAATTTGCCAACATCTTGACATTTCCACATGTGGAAACACTTGCCCCATTGGCATGTGTCTCCATAGACTTGTGAGCTTATTTTCCTTGACATGGTAACCTCACATGTATGGATTTACATTATAAAAACCTTATGAGAATGTCAATGACACAGAATTGCAGTGACATTATGATAAGTGACATTATGAAAAGTGTTGAAAATTTGATTGGAATATATCATTTTTGGAAGTTTGGGTTCATTGAAATGAAAAATTTTCTAATTACTTAAATAACTTCTATAACTCTTTTAGGATTATTATTACCTGGAAACACAAATTTAAAAAAAAATACTGTTAAGAATGCACAAAATATTGACCTTTTTTGTCTTCCTGTTTTAATGTGTCACGTTCTAATACAACGTAGACCTGTATGGGTGAGTACATAGAAACCTCATAGAAATTAAGTCTGGGTATTCAAATTTGGGTAATTTCCTATTTATCTTACTAATAAATCAAAAGTAACCAGGTTGGTTAAAAGCTCAATAAATTCAAATTTCACAGTAAATAAAAGGCCACTTTTATTTTATCTTATTTTGATTTCATATTTTAATATGACAGACCATCCCATTCCTTGGTCACACTATCATGAGGCAAGTTGTTTAGTGACAGAGACAAGAACAGCTTTCTCTGCAAGTTGCTCTCTTTCACAGCACAAAGGGAGAGGAGTTGGATGCTTTCCAGTTGATAGGACAAATCCATGAATCTTTCAGATGTCCCCAAATCACTTCTATTTCTCCCACTGATATGGTTATTAACATATATGGTTCCCTAGAGTCTCTTGCACTTATGCAAAGGGAGGCCGGGTGGTTGAAATAAAAGATGTTACATGAGTTTTCATTCTGAATTTATGGCATTCAGTACTAAAGAATCATTTATAGCTCAGCTGACAGGAGCACAATGCATATTACCACTCATCTACTCAGTGATTTTAAATCACTACTAGTGTGTACTGCTGATATACAGATCCTTTGCTCAGATGTATTCATTCCTAATAGATAGATGTTGATGATGATAGACTGTAGACAGATGGATAGATGATAAATATATAGAAACACAATAGATATCATGAGGAGAGAAAAATAGAAAAATTATCTTAATGTTCTTAAATACTCAAAAACATCTGAAAAGGTTGCTTTCAAGAATAAGTTGAGATCTCAGTAGTTAAGTGAAAGACTTACAAATTTGATAGAAAAGTTTTATTTGTGCCCACCTAGTGCAAAGATGATGACTTTTTTAGGGAGGTACACAGGACATGGGATGGTTGCCCTCTATTAACTGTGGGATGTCAAAAAATGGAATTTGTAGAATCGATTTTCACAGTAAGTTGGAGACTTAAAGGCAATAGGACCATGAAGGTATGATAGAGAGATGCATGCTATTGTATGTATGTATGTATGTATGTATGTATGTATGTAGGTAGGTAGGTAGGTAGGTAGGTATGTAGGTATGTATGTAGGTATGTATGTATGTATTGTCACTCGCCATGGGGTGTCCAAATATCTGGTTATACATTGTCTCTGAGTGCTTCTATGAGCATGAGCCAGTAGACAGATGGGCTGTGCCTAATCCAGCACATGTCTGAATCAAGTCAACAGACACAGGAAGGCTGAATCCGCTCTCTGTCTCACTAATAGAAGGGGGATATCATTATTCTGCCCTTAGCACTCCTGACTTCCAGATGTCAGCCTCAGGCTAAAGTTATTCCAGCTTTCCATCTCCACCCCTGGCTTCCTGGTTCATCATGGTGCAGATATCAGTCATGTGAATCAAAATTTTATAAGTAATTTCACTTTTATAAGTAATTTCATTACACATATAGCTTTATGTCTCCTACATATTGTGTTTCTCTCTCTCTCTTTCTCTCTGTTATGTTGCTCTCAAGATTTCAACTATAGCAGAATCTAGCATAGGCTTCTCAGACATATACACAAATATCTCCATTAATGGTATTTTACATGACATTTTTCACAATAATTCCAAAAAGAATACATGTGATTTTTTGCAACAAGCAATGATCTCAATAATAAAAAGAAGCCTCCTACATTAAAATACAGAGATTATATAGTCTAAATGTACTGTAGAAATTGAGAAGGATTCAAGAACCAGTATCAACGCCTCCACCTTGGAGACATATGCAGAAAGGTTGGGGTTGAACTGCCCTTGCCCAGCATGAAATAATGGTGCATCTTGTGCCAGAGGGTGTGGGCTAGTCAGGCTGCAGTTGGCATGAATGGTATGAATCTTTGCCATTTCTAAAGCAAATAACCTGGAAATCCTGAGCTCTGCGATGTGCTTGGGCCCCAGGGCCATGGTCTGCATGTACTCACCCATTCTAAAAGGTGCAGTAGAATTTGGGGACACAGCCATGTGCTTGTAGATGCATTTCAAAGATTTTTCTCTTCTCCATTGTCTGTGACTTCTCCTACAACTCTTTCCTTTGGCTATATTTTGTAATCTTCAAAGGTGGACTTCACTGGAGGGGCAGTATGTATCTCCAGCAGTTATATCTTTCCATAACTGCAAATTTGGAAAAGAGATGGACCATGTGAGAGGCTGAACTTATAAAGCCTACCTATAGCACATTATTTATATTTTATGCACTGTAGTTTTTGAGTATAATATTTTTAATTTAAATTTATTGTGAACTTATACATAAATGTGTACATATTGCACATGTCAATGACATATGTAATATTTTGATTGTTCAATGTGTCAATCAAGTTAAATATATTGATCTCTTCAAACACTATCACTTCTTTAAGTGGAAACCTTTCAAAATCTTGTCATATAGTTTTTGAATCTATAGCTTGTCATAGTTTGATCCAAGTGTCCCCCACAAACAAATGAATGTGAACTTAGTGATTAATCCTCAGTTGATGGCAGTTTGGGTTTTACAACCTCTCTAGAGCTGTGTTGTTGGGGGTGGTCTTATGGGGGCTGTAAGCCAGCTTCCCCTTGCCAGTGTTTGGCACACCTTCCTGCTGCTGTTTGCAGTGCTGTGAAAGAGGTGATGTCCACCCTCTGCTCATGCCATCATTTTCCCTGCTAGGATGGAGTCTCCCCTCGAGTCCATAAGCCTAATAAACCCATTCCTCTACAAGCCGCTTTTGTTTGGGTTCTTTCTGCGCAGCAACAGAGAAAGCTGACTACAACATAGCTCATTCTCATTATCCATAGTCACCTCACTATGTAAAGCACAGCAGAACTTTTGCGATTATTGCATTGTAATTAGTACTTATTAATTGAACTTTCTCCATCCCTACGTTCTTCCTTCTCTCTCAGCATCTGGTCATTGTCATTTAACTCTCTACTTCTATAAGATCAGCGTTGCTTTTTACCCTGTTTGGCAATGCAATGATAATTTGGGGTGTTCCCTGTCCCTTGTCCTATGACTTTAGTAAGGAAAAGAAAATGGGGACTTAAGCCTAGAACATAAGAGAAGGAAGCAAGATGGAGTTCTTGCCCAAGGAGGCAATGGGGGACTTTAAAAGGCCCCCTGGAGACTCAGGTCTGGGTTTTTATGGGGAGTGTGTATGTGAGGAAGACCAGGTTTGCAGGTTACTGTGGAAAAACACCAGATTGTACAGTTCAAGTAAAGATCAGAGTTTCTTTCACCCAGGAAGAATGCAAACATTCTGGAAATCTCTCCTGAAGGGTGTAATATTCAGGGTCCTGTAAGCTTAGTGACATTTCCTATGTTTAGTCAAGGAAAAAAAAAAAAACTAATTTTGGGGATCTGTTACCTTGACTACTTAGGCGATTTCTGTCTTCAATCAATATGAGTGATGAGACATAGTATTTGTGTCTTTGTATGCCTGCTTTTTCCCCTGTTACTTGATGCAAAATATAGTTAAAATTGATATTTTAAAAGCAATATTTCTTTCACTCATGTTTATTTTTTTCTGAATTATCCAAGCAAAATGAATGACTTTTGGATGAGTGGATACAAATTGTAATATACCTCACTTGCATAAGTGATTTCAATGAATACATTTCACCTTGGAACTTATTAATAGCGTCAAGATTTGATGGTAATTGGGAGGGAGAAAAAGAAGGGTGGGGGAATTTGTACACCAGTCTAAACCAATAATGAATGATACCATAAAATCTTTATTTTCTTGCATTAAGCTCTTTAGAAAGCCATGGGAGTCATCTGGTAATAGGGGCCCTGAATAGGGTATCAGATATCCTAACCCCAAAACAAATTGGTTTAGCCTTTAACTCCTGTCCCAGTCATTGGTTACTTCCCACACTGAGCTGTTGATCACAGAGACCATAAGGTACCTAAAACAAGACAGGCTTATATCAAGGCTAATTAATTCCCACTCCAAGCAAAAGGTAAGACCCTATTGCTGAAGCTACCAAAGACTGTCATCATACAACACCAAGAGACCCTGCTTGATACAGAATAGGAAATAGCTTTTAGATGGTAAGATATGTAGTGCTGGAAGACATTACACAAGCTTCCAGGGGAAATTGGCCAATGATATTATGAAAAATCAAATGTCATTGATATACAGCACTGAATGATGCAGTGAGAATGCTGAAGACACTACCATATGGTAGAGATCAGCAAGGCAAGAAGTGCTCATCTTTGCAATAGTGGTGTTAAATCTAGGTGGGTAATCAATGGTTTTCTAAGATCCACTCAGTGCCAGATAACCCTTAACTGGAACTGGAATCCATGATAAAACCTTATAAGGAGCAAGAACCTAGGTTCCAAGACCCCCACTAACCAGAGATCTACAGAGATGCTATACCCATTAGAATCTTGCCAAATTAACAATATTTGTCTCATATAACCAAGATTGATCTCATTCGCAGATGGAGATTATGTTTGTATGTTTTAGACGGCAGCAAGAACTGTGGACACCTCAATCCAACCAACAGGATCTGAGATGTTGTTTTTCACCCAGGAAGGAGATTATCCACCCCTAATTTATGATTTGGAGCCAAAACAAAACCTATGAGGAAGTGGCAAGATGAGCAAGAGACCTACCTCCAGAGAAAGACAGATAACCTGTGAAAGGGCAAGGGAGATAGATACAGAAGATACCCAACATAATCCAAAGCAGAAATCCAGAGACTCTTAAGAACTCAACAGTAAAACAGACATAAAATTCCCCAACCATGACTCAGGGATCTGAGCAAAAGAAGGGGCAGAAAGATTGTAAGAGCCATAGTCAGGGAGAATATCCAGAGTCAATGCCCCCCTCAGCAACAACACACACCCAAAAAAGATTTTATACCTCTTGTATACCCTATAACCCCCTATCCCATGGACTTATCCAGGAAGCCCACTGAGGAGGACCCCCAGAGGGTTGGTGACATGGAGGAGGGAAATGGGCATACCATCACAAGACTTGATCATACAATATATCTATTTATTGACAATAAATATTGAAAAATATGAAAAAGATTCAATAATAAGTATGGAAAGTAATAACAGGAGAGAACCATGCACATACTTCATGGTTATACGAATCATATAATTCTTTCATATACTATGAATGTACAACATATAAAATATGTTACATTATGTATATTTAATATATCCTTCCAATTTTAATACATTAAATGAATTCTGTTTTGTACTCTTCAGAGTAACAGAGGTTATGAGCCATCAATCCTCCATCTCTCAATGATTTAGCAAAACAAAGTGTCAGCCCTTCTTACATCAAATGCTCACCAAGTATGTAGACATTGTTTTCAATTTCAAGGCAGAGCTGACTGGAGACCTTACCTGTAACAGTTCAGAGGCAGAGAGTAAAGGATGCTGACAGGCATCACAATAACAAACGCTCAACCTAAGATGACACATGTGCTTAGAGATAATTGAATAGAACAAGTGATATACATCAGATAAAGGCAGGAAGAGAGAGATTCTGACAGGCACCCAGAAGAATTAGACCAGTTATGAAATGCCACCCCATGCTGTCCAACTATAAACTAAATTGTAATGGCAAAAGTGCATTTCTAACATCTGTATTTATTCACTCAGCAGCCAGCATTGAACTTGGAGCCCAGAATATGGTGAGTAAGTATAAAGTATTCTTCAGAACAAAACTAAATGTCAACCTTTTCCAGAGCTATCATCTTGGTAACCTTGAACTACCTGTTGAGGAAAGGAAAATGAAATTGGCTTGAGCTGCCTGGTTGAGTTATAACCAATAAGCTCAAATTCCTTATTTTTAAGATGTAAGTGAAAAACACCTGACTTAGGGTAGGAACCTAAAGCCATTTTAAATGGCAAATATGCTTATAGTATTAAATAGATATCATTTCCAGCATTCAGAATTTGAAGCCACTCAAAAAAATCCAGCTGGGATAGGTTTAGAATCCAAGTAAAAAAAAAATCAAAATTGCAATTATAAGCACAGATGGAAAGAAGCAGCTTTGGTTAAGACCGCTATGTATAAATCCAGGAACAATTATAAATCAAATGAAAATGACTGGGGAACAAGAAGCCCCTCCATTGAATGATCTGGGAGGCGTGCTCATATTCCCTTGATGTTACCCGTGACTTGCCTGCCAGCTTTATGTGTCACCTTGTAGTCAGTTCACTGACATCCTGTAGCTCCGTTGAATAAATGAATCAGTAAACAATGAAAAATATGTTGAACGATGCTGTCACTTAAGAATTAAATGCAAGTTGGCTAGGGGGAAGAAAACAGGATATTGAAAGATAAGAAGAAATGTGTGAAGAATTAACGATGACTTTATGCAAAAGGATACAGGACAAATGAAGGGAGGAGGGTGACAATGGACACATTTGCACTATAATGGATGATGAGGTCCATGTCTAAAGCCCAAATGCATATCAGATTATTTTTATGTAATGTGTCTCAGGCAACACATTAATTAGGTTCTTTCAATGTGGTGACCAAAGCAAACTCCAAAATAAAAATGATTAGGCATCTATGTAAAGGTGCTTTGAGGTTCAGTCACACTGGGGATGAGCAATATTACTTGCATAATTGGATTACATTTCCTGCTAAACTTATCTGTCATCTCACTTAGGTCTGTACTTGATATTCAGAGAAAATTCAGAACAACTAATGAATGCTGCAAGCCACAAATGAATATTATTTCTATGCAAATTTTTTGGCAACTGCAGAAAACATTTGGAGAAAGCACCCCAGGACCAGCATCATCAATGGAGGATGCAAGATTTGCATTCTAATCACATGTCTGCTTCTATCTTCATATTTAATTGACTTGGGTCTTCCCTCTACCCCCTGGCTATAGTATCTGGCTATGTCCCCTAATATCTTCAAGGTATATGTTGCCTGACAATGTAATAGCCAGCATTTAGAACTCAAATAAATATCAAAGAATTGAGTAACAAATGAAAGCTTTCTGATTTGGTCTTCTTGGAAACATTCTGGCCATCAGGTATCCCATTTAGATTCTATATCCTTTCAGGAAGCACTCAGGAAGCATCTTAGTTCTGAAGAAAAAAAAATTCCAGGCTATTCTAGAACTTATCAGCAAGATGTCAATACAAATGTATAAAAGAGTAGAATAAAGTCATCCAGACTATAGCTCACTAGACATTCTACATAAATTATAGAAATATACAAACATTGGAAAAATTTTAAAACTATAATACATTTCTAAGAAATAATTCTAGGCAATCAGTAATGCCCAAATACAATGAAATTTTAATATCTGGAAAACAAAAAAAAAGGAAATCTCTCATTTATACAAAAAATAGATATATGATCACCATATATAGCAAATGCTTTGACAAATATACCAATGGTCTTTATTGAGAAAGGGAGACCTTGGTGTACAATAGTAGGAAATCACTGAGAAACCCTTGTAATATATAATTTAACACTAATTTTTAATGTGAAAATATAATCTATGGAAAAGTAGGAGAGTCACACTAGAACTCTGTCACTGAATTATGACATGCTTCCTGTCTAATGTCTGCACTTCGTTTTTCAATGTGATAAATACCTTGTAAATTTTTTAGTTCTTATTTCATTAGAAATATGGTCTATATAAGTTCTTTCATAGGAGAAAAATTGAGATAATCTAACTGAATGTTCGCCATCTTTGATGTGTAAAGTTCATTGTGCACATGTGCCCATGGGCAATTGTGCATTGCATGTATCTGTGGTTTTATTGGAACTACATAAGAGCCTTGTAAGGGATTATGTAAACAGAAACTAATTCAAGATCATTCAATGTAAGTTTATCTGTCACTACTACTCCCGTCAATTGACTAAGAATGTGTAATGAGAAAGCAGGGTACTGGCATACATTGAAAAACAGGGGATAAGAAGGTCCGGAACGGTATCCAGCCCCCAAAAGGCAGTTAGTGTAGTGCTGGAAGGCACTTCACAGGCTCCCAGGGGAAACTGAACAATGACAGCTGGAGTAAACAGAGTCCACTGACATGAAACACAATCTGAAGCCATGAGTAGACTGACCACACCTCCTACTGGGAGAAAACAGCGAACCAAGAAAGGAGCACTTGTGTAATGGGAAAGCCGGGGGAAGACAGTCAACAGCTTTCAAATTTGGCCAAATTTTCCACTCAGTGAGGGGGAGCCCTTGTCTGGAACTTGGGATTCAGTGCAATACGCACCGGATCCCATACTCTTGGGCTCCCAAGACAAGATGCACTATGCAAACGACTGATGGGGAGGCTTCTAAAAATAGAACCTTGGTAATCCAGAATGGTGTATATTTGTTAACCTATACTGATCTCACTCTCTGATGGAGATTGTGTTTGTATTTTTCAGGATGCAGCAAGAGAGCTGGGGCCCATCTAGCCCTACCAACCGACCATAGGAAGATAGCTGAGATCCTGGCAAGAGAGGAGCCACCACAGTCATATCATGGAGGATCCATATGGAACCCCGCAGAGAATCAAGGGACGAACAAGGGACCCACAGCCACAGCCATTCAATCAACACAGGATAAGTCAGGGTGACAGAAACCAACAATTTTTGACACAAAGACTCCTAAACTCACAAAATTAAAGCACACTTAATACTCATCCACCATGACTTAGAGAACTGAGCGGAAGAGGGGGCGGAAAGATTGTGAGAGCCATGGTGGGGGAGACTATCCAGTGACATGGCACCCCTCAGTAACAACATACTAGGTCCAGGAGAACCTGGCTGAATACTAGGCTATCCATGGTCCCCTATCACAAGGACTGATCCAGTCGACCCATGGAGGAGGTTATCCAGCTGATTGGGGATGGGGGCGGGGGGCATCAGGGAATTGGGGATAACAACTCATTGTTTGCCCACTAAATAATGTAACTCATTATGGACAATAAAGAAATAAAAATAAAAAAGAATGATATTCCCCTATATCTGTATGTTATGTATGTGGGTGTGCATCAATTCAGTCACAGCCAAGTGTATATTGATGATGAAGAACATAGTTGACCATTTTGTATAATTAATTCTCTGCAGTAGACAAACTTAATTTGTATTCAAAGCAAAGCATGCATATTAGGAAGAGTTAAATAGTGATGACTCTTCTGCAATACTATTTTAATTAAACCCTTCAACTTACCCCACACTAAATAATGTGTTCATATTTTATTTTGTAGGTAAGTTATTAATGAAAAGTTCTCCAATACAGAAGAATTGAAAAATGGGACTAGACATCCTTTGGCTTATATCACATTCCACGTTCCTTAGTCAAGTGATTTATGTGTTCACCTAGAATTGGGATGATGCAGGCTTACCAGTGCTACATACACACAAGAGTAACTGAGGACCATGACTGAGGGGGCTTCTACTAGTTTGAATTATATGTCTTTCATAAGCTATTTGCTCCCAGATGATGGTAATTAGGGAAGTGGTGCTTTGTGACAGGTGTATTGTTAGGCATATGAGCCTAGCGGTGTTATACCTATGGTCACTTGCCAGAGTTTAGCTCATTCTCCTGCTGCTGTTTTTCAATGACTGTAATAGAGGTGATGTCCAACCTCTGCTCATTCCATCAAGAAGCTTCCCCTTGAGACCATAAGGGAAAAATAAAACAAAACTTTTCTCCCATGATGCTGCATTTGGTCAGATGCTTTATCTTAGCAACAAGAAGGTAACTACAATAAGATATTAGGAAGGGAGCCATTAGATCTGTTTTTGGTTTTTTGATTTTTTTTTTGTTTTGGCTCTGACATGGCATGTTATCCATGGTGACAGTGCAAAAGAACAGAAATTCTACAGCCAGCTTTTCATGTGACAGATCATAATTGAAAGCTGCAGAACTGAAGACATCTACATAAGATCACACAGTGTTGGGATCACATTAAGAGAAAAATCCTCCACTTCCAGAGAGTTGCATGACTTTCATGGGTATTAATTTGTTCTTCTGTAAGATTTGAAGAAAAGAATGTTAGACACATCCAGAGCAAAAGGCTGCTGCTGTTCTTTAAGATTTTAAATGAAAAACATGTTTGAAGAGCAAAAAAATAATGAGCAAACAAATTAAGAAACAATCATAGAAACGCTTGTATAAAATCCTTGTCTCAATAACCTGTCCAGGAGCAGGAGAATTGGAGTATAAAGAAGACATGAGTTTAGAAGGAAATAGAGGGAGGGAAGAAAAGAGGATGAGACAAGGAGAAGGAAAAGGGGACGAGAAGGAGGAGGAAGAATAAATAACCAACCACTTCCCCATTTAAAATGGAGCACAAATGTATGGAGGAAGAGGTTCTTCATGACTTCAAAGAGTTGTTGGGATTTGGATGTTCCTATTATGTATAAACTATGTAGAGTTGCTTCCTTTATCAGCATTTGAAGATATCTCTGTTTACATTACCTAAACATAAACTATTTCTTTAAAAAATACCAGGTCATTAATCCAAAATAAAAGATTTTTTTTCTTTTTTTTTTTTTTTACTTTATTGTCCATAATGAGTTACATTGTTTAGTGGGCCAACCATGAGTTGTTATCCCCAATTCCCCGTTGTCCCCCATTCCCAGTCAGCTGGAAATATAAGATTTGCAAAGACAAAAGTTAGTATCAATATATATTTAATTGTATACATCAGATAGTTCTTGTTTTCTTGTCTTAAAATATGTAGTCGTGTGAATTCTAATAGGATGTCAGATTTTAGGGAAGGTTTAATCACCTATTTATGTGTCATACATATAAGAACCCAGGTTGCAGAGATACAATTACACTTTCTGTGTTGCCCTATAATTTTAGAATGTTAGTCCCATTTTCATAAGCTATTTTGTATGTTAAGCAAGCTATTTGATCTCTGAAAAATCAGTTTCTTCAGCTGTAAAATTAGAATAATCAAACCTACTACTCAGGAGAATGTCTTTCACATAGATAGCAAAATTACAGGAAATTTAAATATCATTGCTGCTTTTGTTAATGATTTATTGAAATTTTATATGTATTTGTTTTACTATAGATTAATATATGAGTGTATTAGTTTATAAATAGCTATTGTCATGAAAAATTCCCCCCCTCCTGGGAGTCACAAACACCCTAGATAGGGCCCAGACAACAGACCAATGTACTACTACCACAAAGCCATTTTGGGTGGACCAATTAGTTTATTGGGGTTACTTACAGAGCAGAATGAGTGGTGGCTTACAGGAGTAATAGATGAGTAAAATTCAGCCACATCACCAAAGAGCCCACCCAACAAAGGTGATGACTCAGGGAAGCTGCATCTCTGGAGCACATCTGCAGGCAGCTTGGTACAGTTGCTTATCTTTTTTATGACCTTTTTATAACCTTACGGGTCTTGCAACACTTTCCCCGGACTTGTTGACTTCATGAGTCTCTTGATCTTCTTCTTGTCCCAGGAAGGAATATATCTATTGTTACACACACTGGTCAAAGTCTGCCATTCAACTGTTGAGTATC
Source organism: Zapus hudsonius (assembly GCA_004024765.1). Taxonomy (NCBI): domain Eukaryota; kingdom Metazoa; phylum Chordata; class Mammalia; order Rodentia; family Dipodidae; genus Zapus; species Zapus hudsonius. The sequence continues at coordinate 16,229 of PVHP010003416.1, forward strand.
ATTCCTATAAACTTGGGGAGTGCTCATGTGACCTAAAAAGTTTCAGCTTTCCCAGAAAAACTTCCAGAATCTCCTAAGCTTCTCTTCACTTATCTAGGGGACACATTTCAATTCAGGGGAGTTTGATGTACAACAAATGCAAACAAAATAGGTAGTATACAAGGGACAAAGGATGTGTAATAGCTCATGCTTTTAGAGGGTTTAGTGTGCCTAAAAGGCATGGTCTGGCTGATGGATTCACATCATACTGGATCAGAAAGCAGAGAAGGGATTCTGGCTTTCCACTGGCTCTCTCCCCTTTCCTTATTAATTCTGCTGGCTTCCTCCTCTCCCTTTCTTATGTTATCCTGGTTCCAGTGGAATCATGCTAACAGTATTCACTGTGGGTCACCCCCACTTGGTCAATCCTCTCTCAAAATGCCCCCATGTCTCAATCTCTGACTGATTTAAAACCAATCAAGGGTTCAGGGAATGTCAACTATAACAATAATGCTTGGGTAAATAACTTTTAAAAAGTCTTTATTATATAAATTAGATACACTGTATGAGCAAATATTGTGTTTGTATCCCCATTTCCCCATTTTGTAAAAACAAAAATTAAGAATGAAATGTGAGAAAACCATTGCCTTTATTTTTCTTCAAGGATTTTTCCCTATATGAATTTTCCCTATATAATTGCTCTTAAAATTTTTCTTCCTCTGATTTCTATATTCAAAATTGTCACTGAAATATCTTGTATTATCTTTATGAGCATGGCTGTTGTCATTGATAATTCCCTGAACAGAAGCTCTGGAGAAAGGAAAAACAAATAAGCTATATATCTACAAGGCCAAACTATTGTATATGTAGATTGAAATATGAGCCAATAAAAATGACAGGCTTATCAAAACAAAATAAAATAGTTAAGATTATAAAAATAAAGATAACACTGTCCCAGAACTGGAGAGAGCTCTTTGAAGGGTTTATAATTTAGTATTGTGAAAGAGGTTAACTATAAAATCCACCTCATAAATATCCTGTCTCAGGACTGCAGCTTCAGTAGCATTTTTATGAAAATAAATAAATGAAAACTCCTGTTTGTTAATAATGTCCATTACTTCAATATATGTGTAAATTGAATATTGCTGGAAGGAAAATGCCTGCAGCAGGGTTTTAAGAAGTAATTTGCATTCTTATATTTCAGGGAGAGTTGGTTTAAGCAAAATATTAATGTGACAAGTAACTGTGTGGTTAGAGGAAGAAGAGCATATTAATGTACTGATCTTCTTTTACTGAAGGAATATGACACCTGTGGACAGCTCAGGAGATTGGCTGCAATGTGTAGAAGGAAAGGAAGGCAATCACCGAAGTCACCCTGTACCACTCTATGATGCTCAAGTCATAGCAGACATTAATAAGTCACTAGCTATTTTCACATGCTTGTCATAACCTTTATGTCACAATTTCAGTGAAAAGAGAAAAGAAGACAAAGAACTTCAGGGAGAAGAAGTGAAATCAAGCCTGTCAAAGGTTGGCAGCTCAAATGTGATCTGCCTTCTGTTCTACCCACTGTTCCCTGAGAGGCTGTTGTCAATCTCACTTGGTCAAAGTTTCCAAACATAACACCTAATTTGAGAAGTGTCTGAACACAATCAAGTCATCACCAGCCCATCTCGTGGGCATTCTGGCTTCAATGTAATGACACTAATTTGGAAAGTCAAATTTAGATCACAGTGCTTCTTCTGTTAGCTTTGATAAATCAAAGTTTAAATTCTGTCTTTGGAAAAATGGTACATATAAGACATTTTAAGAATTACCTCCAAATTAGTTATACCACTAATTTCATCCACTCTTTAATATATCTATATTAATAATTAGTAATTAGTAATATATATATATATATATATATATATATATATATATATATATAGTCATATATATGACTTTGTGATGCTCTGGGAGTGATAGGTGGAGGCTTGCACATAGGCTGTTAAGTCACAGACTGAATATGAATAAAATCATCAAGTATTAAAAGGGATAAGTAGAGACTACTGCTATACCATAAAGACAATTGTCACAAGAATGCTGAACACATGGCTGTATGGAAGAGACCAGCACTTCAAGAAATGTTCATGTGTGCAACAGTGGCACTAAACTGAGGAGGGTATTCAACGGCTTACTGATTGGCTAACAGATCCGCTTAGTGACAAGGAACCCTTAAGTGGAACTGGGACCCATGGCAAAATCTTATGAGGACCAATATTGGTCTTACTCTCCAATGGAGATTCTGTTTGTATTTTTCAAAAGGCATTGAGAAATCTAGGAAAAACTCAACTTCACCAACAAGACATTGGATGTTGGCTCATATCTTGGCAGAAGTCAAACCACCCCTGGCCTTTACACTGGGCCCAAATGAAACCTATGAGAAAGTTAACAGACAAACAGCAGAATAATCAAAACAGTAAGTCTGACAACAAATGAAAGGTCAATGGAGACAGACACCAAAGATCCCCAACACAACCCTGCTGAGACATAGAGTTAAGGGAAAGTTGAGACTCCTCCTGAGTCTGGCAGGAGTTCGGCTGACTCCTTCCCTCCCCAACTTCCAGCCACCTGGTGGGTCCCAGAAAACCCTGATAAGTCTAGGCATTTCAAGGCCAGAGTTTACTGGAGTTCACATAATTCATCTATAAGGTAATAACAAGCCCCAGGTAACGAGGAAGTCCTTGTAGCTTATCTATGCAGCTTGTCACTGACAATTCTTTCATGAGACATCCACAGGTCACACTGCCCCCACTAATCCCCTTGCCACTTATCCCCCTATCTCTCCTTTTCCTCCAAAATAAAAACACCCTCCCCAAACTAATAAACTAATAAACTAGCTGTTCAATGCAACTGTCTCCTGAGAGTTCTTCATCTCGTCTGATTAGTGCTGTCACAAGACTCTGTTCACACAGCTCTGTTGATAAAAAAAAAAGGGTATTATTGAGGGCAGATCATGATGGCTGATGACTAGCAGCTATGCAAGGACCTTCCCAGTAAAGGATCAAGATTCAAGCTGGGATCAAGGCCCTAGACTCAAGTCTGCTAACACAAATCACAGCTACCACACCAGCCTAGACAGGGCTCCCCAACTACTTTCTGCTCTTGCAGAGGTCCAGAGAGTCACCCCACCCTCACCCACAAGCTCCCACCATAGCCCATTGTCTCATCCCTGCTGACTTCTGACCTGAGCCCTTACCAGCTCAGCATACTTCCTTCCCATGCAGTACCCAGTCCATGGGCATACTCATCCCCTAGTCCCCCCCCACACACACACAGACTCATACCGGCAGGCATCATTCTGTGGACTCAGCCTGCACAACTGGCCCCAGACCAAAGGCGCCAGTCCACAGGCACACCACCATGCTCCCAGCACCAAGACTGAGGCTCACACATGCCTGCTGCTGGTCAGTAGGCCTGCAGGTGCTAGCCCAGTCCAAGGATGCTCCCCTGTGAACCCCATCCCCAAGACCAAGGATCATACCCACCTGCTGCCAGCCTGGAACATGCAGGTACTGGTCCAGTCCATGGGTGTACCCCATATGACTGGCTCTAGACCTGCTTGAGCAACTGCTTGCTGCCAGTGGATGGGCACACAGGAGCTGAACTCTGGGGAACCCTGGGTGCCTGATCCCAAGACCTAGGTTCACACCTGTCAGCAGATGAAGTTCTCCATGGGCATACCTGGCCCGCAGACGTGGGCATGCACCTGACAGCACAGCACAGGTTCATTTTCACACTTGTCAACACTGTGCCAGACTGTGGGTATACCCAGTCATGTCGCCACAGCCCCAAATCCCCCAACCCTCACACTAGCCAGCAAAGCCACAAGCTTGAGGGTGCCCTAAGCCCCAACCTGCATCCCTTCAGCACACATGTCAGCCCAACCGCTGATCTGAGGGCACATACAGTCTCACATAAACCAAGCAAGTGCCTAACCTTCTCCAGGAAACCCAACAAATGCCCCACCCACACAGCTGATAAGAGTACACCATAATGACACACCCTAACCCATCCAAGTGGAACCAAAATGGGCAGATCACAACACAAAAAGAACTTAACAGCTGAGTGCCACATAGCAAACTCCCCAAGTCCAAATTGGGAAGTCAGCAAGGAAACTATGAAAGAAAGAGTGCAGATCTGAGCCCAGGATGAGATGACACTAAGCCCAGATCATACTGGCATGGATTTAATGAAGAGGTTAATGATGGAAATGGAAGCAAAAATTGAAAATCACCTAGAAATCACACAGAGCCAGCTTCCAAGCTTTGCCACGAGGTTTAATACAATTGAGGAGAAACAGATGGACTTGAGTAGATCAGTGATTGAACTAAAGGGAAACCAGCAAATAGAAGATCTCAAGAATCAGCTCACGAAAAAAAAAATTGAAGACATAAGCAAATACAATTGTGAGTATCAGGAAATAATAAGTAACTCAAACTCTAAAATAAAAACACAATTCAACACAAAGATAGAGACAATCCAAAAAGCTATAACAGAAAACAAAAACCAAATGGAAGTAATGAAACTTCACTAAAATCCAGGACCACTAGAGTCAATAATTGGGAAGATAGAACCACAGATGTGGAAGATGAAACAGAAGAGAATGATAGGGAAATCAAATATTTGAATAAGTTCAAAAAAGCATGTGAACAAAATATGAGGGTGTTATGTGATACCATTAAGAGACCTAATCAAAGGAACATGGGGAATCCCAGAGGGAGAAGAATCCGAGGCCAATGACAGAGAAAATATATTCAACAGAATTATTCAAGAAAAAATTCCTTATCTTACAAGAGAAAGATTGGTTCAGGACTCCAATCAGATTAGACCAAAGAAGAAATTATCCATCACATATCTTAGTTAAAGTGCCAAACATAGAAAGTAAAGAGAAAGTGCTCAAGGCAGCAAGAGAAAAAACTCATCACCTATAAAGGCAATTCCTTCAGACTTACCTCAGACTTTTCAAATGAAACCATGACAGCTAGAAGGGCTTGAAACAATACTCTTCTAGGCCTAAAGGAGTATGGCTTTCAACCTAGACTGCTGTACCCAGCAAAGCTAGCCCTCATAATAGATGGAGAATTGAAAGTGTTCTATGAAATAAGCTAGCTCTATGATTATTTGAACACAAAGCCAAACTTTCAGAAGATACTACTAGAAATAGTCCACAAAGAAGAGACAAGCAATCTAACTCAGGAGAGTAATAGAGAATAAGTACAGTAATCAAAATCAGTGTGCTAATAATAACAGTACAGGCAGCAACCCCCATAAACCCACAAACATGGCAGGGCTTAAATCAAACCTCACAGCTATAACTCTGAATATAAATGGACTTAACTTTCCTATAAAAAGACACAGGCTAGCAGTGTGGATTAGGAATATGGACACTTCCATCTGTTGCCTTCAAAATGCACCTTACTTGTAAATACAGTAATCTCCTTAGGGTAAAAGGATTGGGAATGACTTACTAGGCATGTGGAAATAAAAAAAAAATCAAACAGGTGTGGCTACATTAGTATCTGACAAAATAGACTTTAAACCAAAAACACTTAAAAAGGACAATGATGCTCACATCTTACTCATCAAGGGAATGATCCAACAAGAGGATACCACTATCACTATATTTTGTATATATATATATATATATATATATATATATACAAAACTCAGGTACACCACAGTTCATAAAGCAAAATTTACTCAAAATCAAAAACATATAGAGTCTAATTTCATTATCGTTGGAGAATTCAATACACCACTATCATCTCTGGACAGATCATCCAAGCGGAAGGTCAGCAGGAAAAAATGGAGCTTAACAACATCATAGAAAAGTTACAACAAATGACAGATCTTTGCAGAGCATTCCATCCCAAGGACACAGAATTTCCATTCTTCTCAGCAGCCCATGGAAACTTTTCCAAAATTGACTACATATTAGGTCACAAAGCATCCCTCAACAAATTCAGGAAGATTGACATATCCACTGCATCATATCAGACCCCAATGCATTAAAGTTAGAATTAACAATGGGAGGAGCAACCCAAATTACACCAACTATTGTTGTATGAACAATACACTTTTAAGCAAAGAATGAGTAATTCAGGAAATCAAAAAGGAAATTGAAAGTTTCCTAGAAGTAAATGAAAATGAAAATGCATCATACCAAATCCTGTGGGACATTATGAAGGCAGTCCTAAGGGGGGAAATTCATAGTGCTAAATGTCTTCATAACAAAGACAGAGAGTTCTCAAATTAATCACCTAACCACCCACCTGAAGGCATTGGAAATACTAAAAGAGTCCAACCCTAGCAGTTCAAAGCAAAAAGAAATAGGATCAGAACTGAGATTAATGAATTGGAAACAAAGAAAACAATTAAAGATAGTTAAATACAATAGACAAACCCTTGGCCAATATAATTAAATGAATAACAGAACAGGCCCATATCAACAAAATCAGATAGGAAAAGGGAGATGTCAGAACAGACCCCAATAAAATTTGAACAATCATCAGGTTATACTTCCAAAAAAATCTAATGTATAAAATTGGAGAATCTGTAAGTGAATGAATTCCAGGACACCTGCCAACTACCAAAGCTTAAGCCTAATGCAGACAAAGCTCCTAAATAAACCTGTTATATACACAGAGATTGAAAATGTAATCAAGATCCTCCCCAAAAGGAAAAGTCCAGCACCTAATGGATTCTCAGCTGAATTCTGCTAAAATTTTCTCACAGAACTGAAACCACTCTTTCTGCAGCTTGTTTGAGATACAGAAAAAGTGGGATGGCTCTCAAACTCCTTCTATGAAGCTAGAATCACCCTAATCCTCAAACCAGACAAAGATGCAACAAGAAAAATAAAAACTACAGACCCATATCCCTGATGAAGTTAGATGTAAAAATCCTGAACAAAATTCTCAAGAACTAGATACAACAACACTTTAAAAATACGACTCAGGGAACTGAGCGGAAGAGGGGGCGGAAAGATTGTGAGAGCCGTGGTGGGGGAGACTGTCCGGAGGCATGACACCCATCAGTGACAACACACTTGGGCCAGGAAGACCGGGATGAGTACTAAGATATACAGGATCCCTTGCCACAAGTACTAATACAGACAGCCCACGGAGGAGGATATACAACTGATCAGGGATGGGGATGGGGGAATTGGGGAATTCGGGATAACAACGCATGGTTTGCCCACTAAATAATGTAACTCATTATGGACAATAAATATAAAAAAAATATTATCCACCTTGACCAAGTAGGCTTCATCCAAGTGATGCAGGGATGGCTCAACATATGGAAGTCGATTAATGTAATCCACCATATTAATAGACTCAATCACAAAAAAACACATTGTCATATCAATTGATGCTGAGAAGGCCTTTGACAAAATTCAACACCGCTTCATGTTCAAAACTCTGGAAATGCTAAGCATAGATGGCTTATGCATCAACATAATAAAGTAAATGTACAAATCTCCCAAAGCCCAAATCATACTCAATGTGGAAAGACTCAGGACTTCCCACTTGAATCAGGAAGACAGGGGTGTACACTCTTACCATTGCTCTTCAACACAGTTCTTGAAGTCCTAGCCCAAACAATAAGACAGGAGAAAAGCATAAAAGTGATATAAATTGGAAAGGAAGAAGTAAAACTGTCCCTCTTTGCAGATGACCTGATCCTATATATAACAGACCCAAAGAATAGTATCAGGAAACTCCTGAAGGTGATAAATTCCTTCAGCAAAGTGGCAAGATACAAAATAAACACACAAAAATCTGTAGCCTTACTTTTTTCAGGTGATATGCATACAGAATAAGACATCAGAGAAACTGTTACATTTTAATAGCATCAACAAAAATGAAATACCTTGGAATATCACTAACCAAGTATGTGAGAAAGGCTTGCATAATGAAAACATTGAAATGCTCAAGAAAGAAATAGAGGAGGATGTGTTAAGATGTAAAGATATTCCATCATCATTGATAGGGAGAATTAATATATTAAAAAATGGCTGTCCTCCTAAAAGTGATTTACAGATTCTATGCCATGCCAATAAAAATCCCAACCTTGTTCTTCACAGACATAGAAAAAATAATCTCAAAATTTATTTGGAAGGGCAAAATACCTCAGATAGTTAAAACTCTTCTAAGTAAAAAACCTTACTCAAGAGTTATCACCATGCCTGACCTAAAAATATACTAAAAAGCCATAGCAACTAAAAAAGCATGGTACTGACATAAAAACAGACAGACAGACCAGTAGAATATAATTGAAGAAACCTCTCTGAATACAAGTAACTTTAGCTACTTGATCTTTACAAAGGTGCAAACAATGCACACTGGTGTAAAGATAGCATCTTCAACAAATGGTGTTGGACAAATTGGATAACACATGTAAAAAATGAAAATAAACCCACTCCTTTCACCAAGCACAAAAATCAACTCCAAATGCATCAGGAACCTCAACATAAGATCTGTAACCCTGAAAACCCTGGAAGAAAAGATAGGAGGAACTCTCCATGAAATAGGAGTAAGGAAAATCTTCCTGAGCAAATCTCCAGTAGCCCAAGAATTGCAGCAATCACTTAAACAATGGGACCTCATCAAGCTTAAAAGCTTCTATACAGACAAACATGCCATAAACAGAACCAATAGACCACCTTCAATCTGGAAGATAATTTTTGACAGCTTAACACAGTGGTTTCATATCTTGAAATTACAATGAACTAAAAAAAATAAACAACAAAAAAATCAAACAGCCCCCTCACAAAATGGGCCATTGATCTCCACTAAGAATTCACAGAGGAGGAAACACAAATGACCTATTCTCACTTAAGAAAGTGCTTAGCATCCTTATGCATCAGGGAAATGCAAATCAATACTACAATGAGATTCCACCTCAGTCCAGTCAGCATGACAATCATAAAAAAATCCAACAATAATAGTTGCTGGCCAGGATGCAGGAAAAAGGAACCCTCATTCACTGCTGATGGGATTGCAAACTCATTCAACCACTATGGAAAGCACTGTGGAGAATCCTGAACAGAATGGACACAGAGCTACCATGGACCTAGCCATCCCTATACTAGGCATCTACCTACATGATGTTATAGCTCAGCAGAGAGACACAAACATGTTTATAGCAGTTCAATTCATAATGGCCAAGAATTGGAATCAACCCAAATACCCATCCCTGGATGAATGGGCATGAAAGTTTTGGTACAGCTACATGATGGAATTTTACTCAGCAGAAAGAAAAATGATATAGTGAAATTTAGAGAAAAGTGGTCTGACTTGGAGCAGATCTTATTTAGTGAACTCACAAAAGAACAGAGAGTCAAACGCTGCATATTCTCCCTCATATGTGGTTCCTAACCAGGTTAAACTTAAACTCTAAGCAAACCTAGCAGGGGAAATGAGAGACTGTGAAAGAGGCAGAAGGAATAGGAAGGGTAGAAGGGAGGATGGGGGGACTTATACCATAAGCTAAACCAATAATGAATGGAAATCATAAAAATCCTTACTTTCATACAGTAATCTCTTGAAGAAGAAGTGTGCATTGTGTAGCAAATTGGGCCTTGAATAGAAGGGGAGGAAGCTTAACCCCAAGAAAAACTGATCAGACCTGCAACTTCCTGTCCTAGTCATTGGATCCTTCCCATACTGAGCTGTTGATTGAAGAGACACAAAAGTTCCCCAAAACAAGACAGGAATCTGTCAAAGCTCTTGAATACCCACCCTAGGCCAATGGGAATATCCCATTGTTTAAGAAACCACAGAAATACATTGATCAACACAGAGAGACCCTTCGAGATCCAGAATGGTAACATGCCCCCAATACATATGCAGTGCTGGAAAGTACTACATAAGCTGCCAGGGGAAATAGGTCAATGATATTTGGAGAAAGCAGAGACCGCTGATATAAAATGCAGTCTGGTGCCATGAGAAGGCTGAACATACTTCCTTCTGGGAGAGATCAACAAACCAACAGATGATAACCTGTGCAATAGAGGCACCAAAACCTGGGGCGGGGGTGTTAATCAACAGCTTTTAAACTGGCCAAGAAACCCACTCAGTGACAAAGAACCCTTAACTGGAATTGGGACTCAGGGCAAAATCCTATGGGAACCAAAAACTGGGCCTCCAAAAGAAATCCCCATTACTAGAGAACTACAGAGAGGCTAATCTCAATAGAATTTTGCCAAATTAGAAATGTGTATCTCATTTAACCTATACTGATCTCATTCTCCGATGGAGATTCTATTTGTATTTTTCAGAAGGCAGTGGGAGAGCTGTGGTCATTCTAACTCCACCGATGAGCCTCAGGCAGAAGGCTGATATCCCAGCAAGAGATGAACCACCCTAGGCCTATAGTGTTGGTCCCAAATGAAACCCTTGAGAGAGTGGCAGGGCAAGAAAGAGACCTATAACTATAGCCAATCAGTCAACCCAGGATAAGTCAGCAAGACAGACACCAACGACTTCCAACACTACTCAAAGTAGAAGCATAAGAGACTCAAGTTCACAACAATAAGACAGAATTAAAACACCCTTCATGACTCAGGTAACTGAGAAGAAGTGGGGGCAGAAAGATTGTATGAGGAATGGTAGGGGAGAATATCCAGAGACATTTCCATGCTAAGCTACAATACACAAAGTTTATGGCAACCTGCCTGATTTCTGTGCTACCCATAGCCCCTTGCCTCATAAATTGATCCAGTATGCCCACTGAAGTGGATCCTCAGTGGATTGGGGAAAGGAAGGAGGGAAATTGGAATATACTAATACATTATTTGCTCATCCAAATTTGGACAATGAAGATTTTTTTAATACAGAAAAATTACTGAGAAAAAAGGGGCAGTTAGTGTACAATGACTCCAGTAATCCAGGGACCCACACTTCATCACCAAAAAATAGCATCCTCATAGCATGATTGCAGAAATGTCATCTTGCCATCTTATTTCTTACATAAGCCTCGAGAATTTATTTTCTACAATGACCATACTACTTTACGTTCTTACCGGCAGTGTCAAATGGTTTTCCTTCCTCCATAACAGTCCTCATAATACTCTAACACTTTTTATATGACATTTCCGAGTATTTGGAAGTAGTGGATTCCTGTCGTCACTGCTTTAAAATAATCCTGTGGAAACTTATTCTGGTGAGCATCTTCCCTTTCTCTAGTTTCTGGTTTGATCAGAATCAAATGAGTTGTGAGCTTCAGTCCATAGCGTGTGCCCATGGGCCATGATGACAAGAACAATTAGTGACCACATGGCCTATGATTTTGAGAGGAAATTGTCAACAGTGCTCTCTTTTCTGAACATTACGTGTCAATCAAAGCCTCCAATGGCTTACAATTAATAATGGGTAATAGCTTGTTGGTTGAATTGAAATCAAAATGCAGAATATGTTTGATGAGATCACAGAAACATCAACTATAGTTTCTAAGAAAGAAACACTCATTTTTATTTAATCTATATACCATATCAACATCTGTATATAACCATTCTGTCTTATTCTGGATACAAGGGTGCTATGTAGATACGAATATCTTCTCATAAAAACTAAATGAAATATGGGCTGGTAAAATACAGCTTTACTTTGGGGAATTTATCAGAAAATTTGAGATTTGGTTTCTTGCATCTTCAGGGTTTAGATTTTTTATATGATGTGGCTCTTTAATGAATTTTATTATCTTTTGGAAAAATTGTTTTTCAGTGCTCACGTTACTGAGAAAAGAGAAGTTTCTCACTTGAGAACAATATCAATTAGTGAAAATTACTATTCTTAGGTGACCAAATAGCAAGTCAAAGGAACAAAACTAATTAAATCAAGGTAAACAAGTTGGATAGAAATGTGTTAAGGCATGTTTCTCCATAAATAGATGACATGATGGTTCATAAATGAGAGTATAGTGAAGACATTTTCAAAAAACAAAATATTTCTCTATACACAATAATTACTCATATGTTTATTGCATGTAGGACTTAGCAGATGGAATATAATGATGTATATCTTAATGACATTTAAATTTTAGAAATAAAGGGTATATACACATAATTACATTTTTGAAATGTGTCATGAAAGGTGATACACAGGAATCATTCAATAAGGCACTCAATCTGTGATGGACAGATTATCAAAGTAATTGAGATCTTACTTAAAATATACAGCATAAACTAAACATATCTGTTGAGAGATTTAGTAGTAGGAAAAAGTTGGAGGGAGAAACAATTTCTCATGTTAATGTTTTTGTATGAGAAGTATGTGTAAAAGAATTAAGTCCCAATTTTTTGTAGCCACCTGGGATTTTAATGTCCAATAGAGTGAAAGCTGAACTTCAATAGGTGAAGAGGAAAATTTTAGAACCCGATATTCATATTAAGTTCTTGCAACTCTTTAACAATGACCATTGAAATGTAGCCAAGGGATCATGCATTAGAGAACTAACAATGGAAGTCCCATAAATGTGACAGAATGGACGGAGTTTGGATCACTTAAACTTAATGAAATAATTAAAAAATTCATAAGAATAGTAACATTATGCATTCTATGAGATATAACCACCAATAAAGGGGGAGGGAGGGCAAGCTTGACAGAAGGTAGAAAAGCTAAACCTTATAACCATGGACTCTGGTTCATAAATCCAAGACCCAGATTTGGGTCCCCTCCCCAGACACAGTTAGCTGTTGACTAGGTAGACCCATGAGCTCTCCAAAATAATGTAGCTTGTTTCCAAAACACTTGTTATATGCCAAAACTAATAGGTTAGAACCTATTGCTGAAGCAACATAGGGTGCAGACACAGGACATCATAATACCATGCTGGAACTGAAAGCAACACTCTCTCCCTCCCTGCTACTGCTCATAGTGCTGGAGAGCCCTATTGGAGCTGCCAGAGGACTGTGGTAACCAACAACATGGTTAATAAATGGACCCTGCAGATTATAAAATCAACCAGCCAGACAAGATGTTCACACTTCTGCGATAGGGGCATGTAGCCTCTACAGGTAACCAACTGTTTTCATATTGAACACAAGGCCAGCTCAGTGTGAGGGAACTCATATCTGGTACTGGAAATCAAGTCAGAATCCCATGGTCAGGAAAGAGTGGGCTAGTACACAAAAAAATCTCCTAATTAACTTTGCTTAGGACCTTTAACCCAAATTGCTCTTAGACTTGTTTAATTTTACAGATGGCAGAGAAACAAGAGGTGAGCCTAGATCCACCAATAAGACAACAACACCTTGACACTTTCTACCTCTATGATGCCTGCAAGGACCCAGGAGAAATTGCAAAGAAAGGGACATCATGAACACTGATAGGCTGACAAATAGTCCCAGGGCAATGGTGACAGACACTAAGAATAAAACCTATGCAAGCAGAAATCCAGAAGTACAAAGAATTCAGCACTAAAACATGCAGCCAACAGGTCTGTCTTTGCTCAGGGAACTTTGTGGAAGAAGTGTTGTAAGTGCCACAGAGTGGGTAGGAACACACTGAGACATGGTTTTATGCTACCACACAGAAACTGACTGAGGCCTTCATGACCCCACAGTGACTAACATAACCCCACTGAGGAGTAACCCAAAGGTAATAGACTTTTGTTGGTTGAGGGGACAATAATGTATAATATTTATAATTAAAGAAAAAAGAAAAGATAGTAGCATTAACCAAGTGAGATGTCCCCATTGGTAAAGTGTTTGCTTTGCAAGCATAAACACCTGAAATTCATCCTTAGTACCTGTGTCAAATTTTCCAGTGCTGGGCAGGCAGAGACAGGTGAATCCCTGAGTCTCTCTGACCAGACAGTTTAGCCTAATTGTAGAAAGCTCCAGGTCAGTGTTTTTAAAGGAGATAGATAGTACCTGAGTAAAACTATATTTGAGGTTGTCTTCTGAGTTCCAAATATGGATGCACCTATGTGCACATGTACACACACATGAATATACATTCTCTCTCTCTCTCTATCTCTCTCTCTCTCTCTCTCTCTCTCTCACACACACACACACACACACACACTTTCTAAAAATTAAAATAATATAATTTGGAAAAGACTAAGGAAGAGAGTTGGGTAAAGGATAAGGCCAAAATTGCTGACTTCAGCAATTTGTTGCAAATCCTTCTCATTTCAAGAGACTGAAAACACCAGAGGAAGATTAGTTTGGGTCAGTGATCTAATAATGATGTCCATATGAATTGTGTAGCTCTGTTCAGGTTACAGAGTGGGATGAGTGGGAGGAAACTCAAGTGTTCTCAGCCTGGCTTTGATAGGAGAATTGACGGCAATGGATGAGATTTCTTAGGGAAAATATCAGTTGCAAACAAGTACAGAAAAAGACAAGTTAACAGAGACACAATTTAGGTGAATCATATTCTTTCTCTTTCCTTAAAGCCTAATTGAAGGAATTCATGCAATTCTTCATATTCAGCACATTCCCAGGTTCAAAGAAAAGAAAGCAATCTCTTCTGAAAAAGTAGTGAGCTTTAATAATAGGTATGGATTTCACAAATGAAACTTGTTGATTTAAAACAGTCTTAGTAATTGTTGCAAAATATAATTAAGTATATTTTAAATTATGTTGTAATGAAATCACATTATTTCCAAAATAAATACCCTAGATAAGACAGTCAATGCAAAATCTTGAAACCATAAAAATGGTATTATGCTTCTTACCACCAAATTTTCTAGTTAGCAATACAAAGTATGGCTTATTAAATTGTAAGTTAAATATTCTTTGAGTAAAACACAACTTTTATTCAGCATGTGACTAGAGAAACACAAAGAAAGGTAAGATGAGTATTTATATAAATTGTCAAATTTTATAAAAATATTTTACTGGACAAAATTGTTCTTGAAAATAGATATAAGACACTGTGGTTGCCTTTAATACAATTTTCAAAAGAATAAAAAGAAACAAAGCTGTGATAGCTATTACAATGTCCAATGCAGCTTAATTGCTATTTGTGATTATATCGTGTAAATAAATATTATTTCACAATCCAAAGAGAAAACAAAAAGGAAGACTTACACTTAGCACATTAAATTAATTCCAGAGCGCCTAAGAGTAAAGGAAAAAAGTCACATCTACTAAGCCAATGATGATACTTCAAGAAGACACACAAAATTCATTTTCATTTTTGACACCCTTAAGAAGGAACAAACCATGAAGGCAGGATGATGGGAGCATAAAAGATTTTCATAATCCCAACTAAATGTTCAAAGTCACATGAATGTCCTTGACAGATTGAACACCTGAAAATCTATTTTATATTATTGATAGCTTATTATCAAAAATGAGAACCAATGGAGGCTCCCCTCCCTCCCTATCTCTCTTTCCCTCCTCTTCTCCAATTCTGAAAATCAAGCCTAAGTTGTGTGTGTGTGTGTGTGTGTGTGTGTGTGTGTGCATGTTATGCAAGCACTCTACCACACAGCTTCATCCTTACCCCTTGGTTTTTGAGACAGAATCTCACTATGCAGCCCAGGCTGACTTCAACCTTGCAACCCCCCTGCATCATTATTCAGAGTGCTGAGATTACAGACTTGCGCCACCATAACCAATTGGATTAAGTTTTAATAAATTTGGAGTTGAATTAGACTTTTTATCTCATAAAATCAATAAATAAACTTACTTTATCTAGGAAGATGATTTCTTAAGGTAATCACAATTTTAGATGAATTTTTCCGCTTGTTTATACATTGCTCACCATGTATTTATTATGTGCAATATATGTTAGCCTTTCTCACACTAATTGTCAAAGAATTTGTCTTCTGAAACTTCTACTTTGCTTTCACACTCAATATCTAATTCTGTGTTTCAGACAAGTAGCCTTGCAAAGCTATAAGCTATGTGTGACAAGTGTCTGCGGTTTATGCAAACGCAAGTCAAATTATCTTTCATTTCTTGGAAGAGTCATTAAATAGTAGATGTGAGCAATATAAATTACTTCCTGTCATCTTCTTTTGATCAGTGGAAAGATCCCTTTATAAAGTGTGGGAAAGAGGAAAAGTACTGGAAAGATGACACTCCTTTATGTGCAATTTGAAGGTTTGTTCAATTTCATATTCACACTACTCTGTGTTCTGATGGTCTTTCTTTTCAAAATGAGATTCTTTTGATAGTCAGGAATCTTATATCTTATTCCTTCAGGCTAAGATCTCTATTTTCACTGCTTCTTTTAGGAAATTAGAATTTCCATCATCTACAATATTAAGTAGAGACTTTTTTAATGTGCTTATGACCTGACAAAAAAAATACATTAGCTGTGAAAACTGACAGGAATTTGTGCTTATGGAGACTGTGAGAAGTAGCAAAGCCTTTATTACTAACATATTGCTTTTTATTATAAAATATGACTCCTATTAGTTTTGGGTTTCAGTCATGTCTCTTCTCATAGTTTAAAAGGGATTTACCATGACAAGATTCAACTTAATCACATCTTGATCTATACTAAGAACACCAAGAACCCTTTCTGTATCAAAGTGACAATGAGAGCTTGAATTATAACCCTGAAGCAAAGAAATTTAGAGTTAAATAAGTGAAGCAACTTTCTTTGTTGTGTTTGGGGCAAGGGTGTAAGAGAAAGAGTAATTGCTATAGTGAGTATAGCAAGCATTCCAAATATAAGATCAAGATACTACATGTATGTAGTAATTAAACATGTGTTTTCGGTTTGGAGACTATCAAACAATTAGAAATAATACAATCATATCTTCTCAGAATCCTAATGTCATAGGTGATGTTCCTAGGTCCAATTATAATTATATGGGGCTTTTCTTTCTTCCATTTTTTTCTTCTCACTCTTTAAACAATACTTGAACTAGTTAAAGACTTATAGCTAGGGAACAGTTTTAATAATATTAAACATCCCAAAGAAGACTGTTTTCTGTTCAACATATTTAAAATAACCACCTAGTATTTTCAAGCCTCCAAGTTAATAATCCTATGCAAAGGAAACCTTTACAGAGAGAAAAACATCTCCATACAAAACAATATTCAATTAGTTTCAAGGATGCTCTTTCAAGGGCTGCCAGATCAGACAAACCCAGACCTTCATGGAGCTTGTACTAAGAACAATTTCAACACAAATACAATAACTATGTAATTGTTACCTCCTGTGAAAACAGAAGGTAAAAACTGAGTTGACAAAACACATACTGAAGAGGTGAGAAGAGTTGTTTTAGTGGGAATAAAGAGTATTGTGGGCATTTAGGCAAGGGTTCCTGGGATGTGGGTATTTATTGTTGCTGTTTTGTTTGGAGACAGGGTCTCAGAAATCATATGACAGACAACCACAAAATCTCTAGGTACTGAGGGTGACCCTGAAGTCTTGATCCTCCAACCTCTGTGTAGACATTACAGGTGCTCAAAACCAGCCCTGTTTTATGTGGTACAGAGGATGGAACCCAGGGCTATACCCATAATTAGCAAGCACTCTGCTGAGTCACATCCCTGGTCTCTTGCCTGTTTTTGGACTTAGGATGCCATTCCTGTGTAAACACATCAGCCCAATGTGTAATGTTAAGTGTAGAAACCTGAGCCATTCTCCCTCAGACAAAATGTCTCACAGATTGCAACCGAATGAATCTACACCAATGTTGCCTTTAAAATAACATAAAATAAGCCTTCAAACTAAGTTCAGCACTGTTCCTAATAGATTTACATGCAACTACATTTTACATCTTAAATGGATCAATGATTTAAAAAATGTTTTTAACATGAAAATATACTAAATGTTGAATTTTTAAAAAGTCTTTAGAAGATGATTTCTAGGACAATACTGTAAATCTCATCACAATTAAAAGTATGTAGATTATAAGCAATAATATACATTATTTAAATAATTAAGGCTCTTTTTGCCCAATGAAATTACCATAATCATAGTTAATACTGGAATTAACCTCTCAACACACTGAAATACAACTCTAATAGTTCTGAGTACATGAAACTTCATATGACATGTTTATTCTAAATTTTCGAGAAGAGCAGAGCAGCAGATATAATATATTCTTGAGTCAAATTGAAATAGAAGGTTTTTCTTTTGCTCACTTTGATATTTTTTTCCTGTTGATATCATGTCAAAGTTAAGAAAAAACAGAAACTAAATTGGCAATCTTCTATACTACTGTTATAAGTGAAATCGTACATTTTAATTAACATAGAAGAAAGGAAATAATTACTGCTGGACCCAGGTTCTCATTGCAGGGACAAAGCCAACTTTTGTTTTGCTTCTTTTAAATAGCACTGAAGGATCCTTTGCCATATTTATATTAAATACATACTTTTTACTCAAGCAAAGAAATTTAAAATGAAAGAACATTTGAGTAACAGATAATGAAACTCCATTCTGGAGTTTTTGATAACAACGGGCCACACAATGATAAGCTCAAACTCCCTCATACTCATTTAATATCAAAGCTAAAACAAGCCTGAGCCCTCACCTGCAACCCAGGCATCTGTTCGCCATGTCATATGAGTAACTGACCTTCCAGCTTCATGGTTCCAATGCTTGTTCTATGATGATGTGCTTAAAACACACACACACACACACACACACACACACACACACACCAGCTTTCATGCATGGCAGTTCTCTATCACTACTTATTTATTTATTTGCAAACAGAAAGAGATAGAAGAACGATAGAGGATAGGCATACCAGGGCCTCCAGCAGCTGCAAACAGACCCCAGATACATGAGCCACTGTGTGTCTGGATTTACATGGATACTGGAGAATTGAACTTGGGTCCTAAGGCTTTGCAGGTAACTGCTTTAACCATAAGCCATCTCTCTAGCCTGATCACTAAAATTCTGACATATCATCATGAAGGAGATTGCCTTACTTCTTAGTAAACAATGTAGAGTAACTGTATTAATATTTATATATATATATAATAAAATAATATGTCCTTATATGAGCTAATATATATAATACAATAATTATAGTAACAATTAAAATAGTGGCAACAATAACCTATATTTCAGACAGAAATTCCCAAGTAGTACAAAGCACATGCATGAGCTTCTCTTAGGGTCAAGGCTATATTTGTCTTTGAGCTAAAACCTTGTGCAAGCTTAATAGATTAACAGGCAAATTGGTGTCAGATAGATCAATTAACCTGAATGAGTATTTGACATAGTCGACTAGATAATCCACTGGTTGTGAGCAAATATTAAGGTTCACAAATAAACACGATAATTTACTTTTTGTTATGGAAAGAAAATAGACATTGCTAAGTATTTTTAATAACTAATAAGTGCCAGAAATAATTCTAGGATAGAAAATGGAAGGTAAAATTGTCAGATCCCGCTATACTACTCTCTTCTAAGGTTGATAAAGTCAATGATTACTGGCCTCTATTCCATAGAAAGAATAAGGAATTGATTAGTGGGATAATATATCTTAAGTTTTCTTATAAATCACAAAATAGCATCTATGGATCACAATCACATAAATTTTATTAAAAAATAGAAAAAAAAGCAAACCTGATATGTGATTCAGGAGACAGACGGAATGGAAGGAATTAGGGAGGGGGAATGGGATGGATTGAAGAGATATACACTAAACTAATCCCACGAAGAACTGACACCATAGAATCCTTTCTTTCCTACAGTAAGTCATAGAGGTAACAGGGGACATAGTACAAAGGCCTGCAGAGATTGTGGGTGGAATCTTAACTCAAAGAAAAATGACCTTAGTGCCCTGGCCTAAGGATCCACCCCAGTAGTGAGTTAATTCCCACAATGAGCTGTTGATCTAAGTGACCTACCAGGACCCCCTAAAAAGACAAGTTTCTGTCAAAACTCTCAAATACCCTACTTGAAACAAAAGATAAGGCCCTATTGCCAGACTCCACAAACTGCTATCACACATCAAGAGACCATGCTGAATCCGGAAACGAATCCAGCTCCCAGAAGGATAGTCCATGTAGTACAGGAAGGTGTCACATGAGATGCCAAGGGAAGAAAAACAAAAGACATTCTGAGAAAGCAGGGGACATTCTTATACAACACTGACCCATGGCCTGAGAATGCAGAACACACTGCTATATGGCACAGACAAGCAAGACAAGAAGTGCCCATCTGTGCAAATAGGGGTGCTCAACCTAGGTAGGTAATCAAGAGCTGGCTAATTGGCTATGAGATCTGCACAGAGGCTAGGAACCCTTGACTGGTATGGGGTTCCAAGGCAACCTTGAATGGGCACCAAGAACCGGATCTCTCAGGGGAAGTCCTCACAAACCACAGGTCTTCAGAAAGGCTACACCTTTTAAAATATCACCAAACTAGCAATATTAGTCTCCATTAACCAGTAATGATCTCACTCTCCATTGAAGACTTTATATTTTTCAGAAAGCAATGATAATGTCAACAACCTACTCCCACCAACTGGACCTGAGATGAACCACCCCTAAGTCACCACCTGGAGCCCTAATTAAACCTCTAAGGAAGTAGCGAGAGGAGCAAAAGAGTGACCACCACAGTAAGTCAGATAACCCGTGGAAGGATAACTTAAATAGACACTGAAGATGCCCAAATAGTCCAAAGTAGAAATCCAGATGGTCTTAAGAGCTCAACAATAAATCAGACTTAAAACTCACCCAGCATGATTTAGGGAAATTCAAGGAAGAGATGGCAGAAAGAATGTAGGAGTCTTGGTGGTGGAGAATATCCAGAGACATTGCCCCCCTCAGCAACACACAAACACATGCCCTAAAGCTCCTACAATTCATAACACCCATGTAATGGAATGATCCAGTAATTCCACTGAGGACCCTTTGTGATTTGGGGCCAGGAAAGAGGTTAAATGGGGATACAAAGATAAGACCTGTTCCATATTGTCTCTAATTTTCAAAAAAATAGAAACAATTGTATCCAGTGAAAAATTATTGAACCAACAAATATTTCCATGTGTGTAATTGCCATATGGAGAATGACTAGGGTATTACCTATGCCACTCCACAAGCCCTGTGTTTCCCCAGAGTCAGGCTCAACACACTTCTTTCCTGATTAGTCACCACTTGCATCTGTCAAAAGTAACACCTGCAAAAGATTGGATGTGAGGGGAAAGGTACCAGCTCTCCTGCCTCCTTCTTGATTGTTTTTGTATCTCAGCTACCTGCCTCAAGGGAAGATCACGGGTCTGGACTTAAAGGTAATAACAATGCCCAAACTACTGTACATTTCTCTTTGCTTTTGGTAAGCCTTGCTACATCTTTGTAAATACTTAAACTGGGCTCTCTTTATATTTCCAATGTGACAAAATAATCCATTTTCAGCTAGGAATCTGAGTGATCCAAAGCTTTAGCATTTGGCAATAATCTCAGAACTATAATCTGACATCTAGGTTATTATTCTCTAGTAATAGCTGGTGATATATCTAATTCTGTCCCACTTTCTTATGCAATCAGTATTAACAATGATGATATATGATCTTACACCCCGAGATGCTTTTAGCTTGTACTATGCAGAAAGTGGAGCTAACTAGCATATGCCTCAAAAGTTATTTCCTGACTTGCAAATTAGCAAAAGGTGAGTGACATAGTTCAATAAAGTCATCCATAATACTTCCTGACAAGCTGTCACAACCAATTTTTCACCAATCCTTTGTGTGAATTCTATGAGCAAACAGCAAACCAATGTAGGGATAAGTAAGGATAATAGAAAAAATCGCCAAGGACACCTGTCTTCTAGATTACAGTATCATCTATAGAAAGCTAGGAGCTGTGTTTTGGAGAACCTGCTGCTGCCTGAAATGAATGTTTACCCACTGAACTAGGAATATGACTTCAGAAGTCAAAATTGGGAGACAATAAATAGCCACATATCTTACATAATGCTGTTCCCAGAGTCACTTTTTTTTTGTTAGCCATTTTACTAGGTTTGGTCTTCATTATCTTTTTGTTTTGACTTATTTGAATATGACATAACAAATAGATAATCATATTAGGTAATCATATTAAAAGGTAATGTTCCCAGCACCTAAACTACTTCCCAAATTTTTTAATGCATTTCCACAGACTACAATAAGCCAAATTTCTAAAATAGTGAATATGTGCTTGGAAGTGGCTTGTATATATTATTTGGTGCTGTTCTTATAGCTCCATAGCATATATCAACATGTGATGTTGTTAACAGTTTAAAATTATCCAAATTCTCAAAATGAAGTATAACATATGCCTTTCTTACAAAAGGAAGAAAAATTTGATTATCATCACAATTTGTTTAAAATTTTACTCCTCCAAACCAATACATGATAAAGAAATCTTACACTTGATTACAGCTTTGAAATAACTTAAAATTAAAATGGCATGCTAAAGTATATCAGTGGATTGTGGGTAATTACTACCAACCTGAGTCCATCTGAATTATCAAAAATATTACGATTGATTGGCTCTTCTAATTAAAAAATGTTCTGCTACAGAGAGTAAAAATTTAATTTCATCAAGTTTAAAGAAGCTTTTGGTAACAAGATTTTCCTCCATAGAGAAGTCTCTTCCTTTTGTATCATTGATTTATTTAGTTCTGGTTTTTTACTTAACATAGTCTTGCTGTAACAGAGGTTGACTTCAAATTTTTTGAATCCTCCTTTGTCTCTCATATAGAGGGTTCATATGTATGTACTGCCAGGCCTAACTTTTCTTTTTCTTTCTAAATTTGAACTACGGTAGGGATTCTGAAAGTGTTCTAGAGAATGAAAGTTAATTATTTATAATTAGTACTTTAACAATATAATAACTCATACTCTTAGCTCATTCATGTAAACTGTATACTGCACAGCTCCTGAAGTAACATTGAAATAGCCACATGAAAATTTTGAATCCTTGAATTACATACATAGATGACAAAAGTAACTCAAGATGCAAATACAGGCTCACAAATATCACTGATGAAATGAATACATGAAGAAGGTATTGCTGATTTCATAGAAATTATTTCATTTTATGATTTTTATAGTAATATCTAATAAAAGCTATTTATTTTTGAGTATTATTTCTGACCATTTTTCTGTTGGGAACATTTGTTTAAAAACATTTTGAGGCTGGAGAGATGGCTCAGCGGTTCAGGCACTTGCCTCCAGTGCCTAAGGCCCTGGGTTCAATTCCCCAGGACCCACATAAGCCAGACCCACAAGATGGTGGCCCTGGTTCTCCTGGTTCTCTCTCTCTCTCTCTCTCTCTCTCTCTCTCTCTCTCTCTCTCTCTCTCTCTCTCTCTCTCTCTGCTTGAAAATGAATAAATAAAATATTTAAAAAAACATTTTGAATGTCTTTAAATTCATACTGATGTCACAGTATTTAGCTAAATGAAGCATTAGAAAATCTAAGTTAAGTCACATAGATAATGTCTATGTCATCTTCATTGGTTTATACTAATCACTTGATTTAATTACCAACAGAGTAAAAAAGGATTTGTGCATCTGCTTATTTCCACATTCTTACGACATTCTTCCTCTAGTTTTCACCAAATAGCTGTAATAATTTGACTACTCTACTCATTCATTAGTTTACTTAAGTAGTTTAATAATTTCCAGTCTTATACCTTGACCCTTGATCTAATTTAAAATGATTTTTGTACATGGTGACAGAGGAAAATTATCCATCCCATTGCTTACATAAACCAGTCTTTGGCACCTGTACTCAAGGGACATCTCTTTCATTATTGTATGTTCTTGGTGTCTATTTTGAAAACAGTTGTCTATAAATAATTACCTTAATGTCATTGTTTCTCTTCTGTTCTATTGATCATTGTGTTTGTTTTTCTGCCAGCACCATGTTTTTTGATTGCTATTAAGTTTGCAGTCTATTTTGAAGTCAGATAGTGTTTTATGTGTCTGTTGCAGTCAACTTTCTAGTTGCTGCGCAGAAAATCCAAACGGAATGGGTTTATTTGGTTTATGGACTCGAGGGGAGACTCCATCCTGGGGAAAACAATGGCATGAGCAGACGGGTGGACATCACCTCTGCCACAGCACTGGAAATAGCAGCAGGAAGGTGTGCCAAATACTGGCAAGGGGAAGCTGGCTTATAACCCCCATAAGCCCGCCCCAACAACACAGCTCCATCAAGATTGCAAAACCCAAACTACCATCAGCTGAGGATAAGTCAATCAGAACACATTCATTTGTTTGTGGAGGACACCTGGATCAAACCATGACAGTGTCCTTTGTGGTTCCACACAATTTTTTTATGTTTTTTAAAGTTCTATGGAAATTTTTTATTAGTAATTTAATGGGAATTATTATCTGTAGAATTATGATCTGTATATTTTAAGCAGTATAGACATTTAACAGTAGTATATCTCGAACAAAATCATGGGATATTTTTATTATTTTTAATGATAAAATAATGGACTTTATAATTTCTTTCATCAGTATGTTTTAGTTTTTATTATGGGGATTTTTCTGTTCTTTGGTAAAGTTTATTTCTGGATATTTTATTTTTATGCTAGTATGAGTTTTTCTTTTGTTCTTTTTTTAGTCCACTTAATTTTGGCTTACAAAATACTATTTTGTTTGTTAATTTTGTGTACTCAAGCTTCAGTACTTTAGTTAATTTCCAACAGCATTGTTGATGTTCTTTTTTTCTATGCATAATATCATGTCATCTGTAAATAAAGATAGGTTATCATCTTATTTTCCAATTTGAATATCATTTCTTACACTAATCAAATTATACCCAGCAAACCTATTCTTCAGCAAAATACAGAATACTATGGAACATCACAAATTGAGGATATTTATACTTACTAGACCAGCCTTATAATTAAAAAGAATATTTTATTGACTGCATCCATAAATATAAAGAATAAAACATGATAATTTCACCCCACAGCCATTACCCAGTTTCAAGTACACCCTCTATTGAATCCATTCTTCTTTCAAATTGGTCTCTTTCTACTTTGATGTTGTCATCTTCTCCTCCTATTATGAAGTTCATGTGTAGGTAGTGTCATGCACTGAGAAGTTATGAATATTAAGCCAATAATTTTTTTGTCTGCAATTTTGCATTGTAGGCAGGCCCACCCTTCCTTAAGCTCTTATATTCTTCACCATATTTTACCCAATGGACCCATTATTAGTCAGGGTTCTCTAATGGGATGGTACAGAAAGAATTAGTTAACTTTAAAAAATATTTATTTGATTAGCTTACAGCAGTCCAACCCTAGTCAAGGAACAGGTATATGCTTAGTCCACTTGGCTGGTTGCCTCAGCAGTTCCAATCCAGCCCTAAAGGCTTGAAGACTTCCTGGAAAGCTGCTGGTCTTCAGTCCCTGCTGGAAGGCTGAGGAAACTTGTTTCCAATGCCAAGGAAGGATAGCTGAGCAGGATATATGTACACACAAGTGAACACACTCACTAATAAACAGCACTTGTAACCGGGCAGGAGGAAGAGAGATTCTTTTATTCCAGAGCTTCCTTATATAACTTTCCCCCTTCTGAAAGGGTCACTCATTCTGGGTGAAGGTCGCACTCTGGAGGAAAGACTTTCTCCAGTTAATCTTCCCTGGATGCAGCCTCAGAGACTCACCCAAGAAGAAAGCCTGTGGATTACTAAACAGATCAAGTTGACAACAAAATTTAACTATCACAGACCTGGAACCTTGAAGGGTGTGACAGAGATGTCCCAGTGCTGAACAGTCAGTCCACTGTCACATTTTCTCAGCATTATGTTGACTTTTAAGTCACCCCAGTGGTTACCACCATCTAAAAAAAAAAAAAAAAAAACAAGCCTCTTTAACCAAAAGTCAATGGCAGGTGCCATCAGGCTCACACTCCAGCCTGATACATAGTCTCGTGCATTAGATGCCTAGTTCTATTTTTTTCTTTGCCTGCAATTTTGTTCCTTTTGCTCTGTGAGACCACAAAATAGTTTTCTTCCTGGTACTGTTTATTTGACTTAAGAGAATTATCTGTGGCTCATCTATATTGTTACAACCAGCAGGATTTTCCATCTTTCTTAAAGCAGCATGATATTACATTCCCTGGTCTTCATCATTGTCACACTCTATTCCTTCTTTATCTTAGTTACTACAAATAATGCTACAATGAACACAGAAGTTCAGATATCTTTTTGAGACCTAATTTCCTTTAAGTATATATGAAGGAAGATGTAGTTGCTAGTTCGTTTGGTAGTTGTATCTTTTATTTCTTTAGGAACCTCTATACTTCTACCACCATAACGTCACCAATCTTCATTCTCAACAAAAGGATATAAAGCTTCCTCTTCATAACAGACACCATTATTTGTTACTTGTCCTGGTTTTAGTAAACAAAATGCAGGGAGCTGGAGAGAAACTAATAAAGACATTTGAATCTATTGGGAGACATCCATTCAAACTACCACAGTCATTCTTAAGTCTTGCTGTTCACCACCACTGATGACTTCTCCCATAGGGCTGCATGCAGCCATAGCCTTTTCCAGATTTCTGTTAGCTGCTTAACATGGAGGAGGTTTCCAGCTCAGCTCCAGCTTGATTTCCTGGTGATCTGCAGCCCAAGCATTTGTGGTCTTCAACAATAGGGTTTTACCATCGCATTCCACTGGGCAACTAAGAGTTTTTGGCAATATCCTATAATGTTTTGGGCTCAGGAACCTCCATGGCAAACAACTCGCTCGATGGTATACCATTTCTGGCACTGATTTTTGTTTATATTAACAATCTATGGCTAGTGGATGTGCCATTATCCAAAGAAGTAGGTTTCCGTATTTTGGAGACTGAGTCTCACTTTATGGCCACGTTGACCTGGAACTCACTCCCACTCTCATTTCTGACATAGAAATACAATTAGTTTCCAATTTCTTAATACCTTCTCTTACTTAAAGGGCCCCAACCTAACACTTTCTGGATTACCATAAAATTTCAGCTCTCCCACTCTACAGTATCTTTCATTCAATGCCAATGCTTACATATTAGAATGACTTTTCTTTATGACCTAAGAGAAACATATATCAGGTTCAAATTCTTAGGCTGGTTACAATAGTGGCCTGGCCATTTCTAATAAAGACCAATTTTTTTTCCTATGGCTGCAAGCTTATTTAGGAGAATAGGAACTTTTCTCTCTTACTGGTGTCCAACTTTAAGATATTTTTAATCAGAAAAATGAGTTTCTTTTAAAATAAAAAAATTAACAATGCTAGTTAAAAACCTTCAATGTGAAGTGTGTGCAGAATAACTGAAAATTCAGGGAACATGCTATATAAGGTATATAATTCCCATGTTGGTTCTTAGGAATTAACAGTACATAAAACACTAATTTTCCTTTTAAACTTTTATCAGTCTAGTTTTCTTTTTTTATTTTGCTATGGCTGTGATGAATGTACATTACTCTTAAATAAACCTATCAATTTTATCACACTTTAATGATATATACAACCAAGCAAGATTTCAAAGAGTAATGGCATATGAGAATAGCATATATGTGATGATGTTACTGAAAAACTGATTGGAAAAATTGAGTATGAATCAGGGTGAGCTAATAAATAACTCTCAGGTGTCATAATAATTATGTCCTTAAAAATAATGATTAATAAATTATTAAATTCCACTGTTTTAAATTAAAAAATATACTTGCTGTGAAAGAACACCTTAATCATGAGAATGAAAAATATACATATAAGTAGAGGGTACATTTAGTTTATTTCTTGATTGGAGAAGCAAATTCAAATTATTTTTAAAATAGTTGAGAGAGAAGGAGAGAGAGAAGGAGGGAAGTAGGAAAGGAGGGAGGAAGAGAGAGAAAGAGAGAGTGAGAGAAGATAGGCCTCCTGCCTCTACATATGAGCTCCAGACATTTGTATCAGTTTGTGCATCTGGCTGTACATAGGTACTGGAGAATCAAGCTAAGACTTTCAGGATTTACAAACAAGCACCCTCAAGTGCTGAGCCATCTCTCCAGCTTGTTTTTTTTTTTTTAGGAAGGAAAACTAAGTTACAGTAAAATGAAAATACTAAATATCTGTCCTACAAATGTCTCTGAGCATGTATTAGATATGAAAATGATATTTTAAGTTAGATATTTTAAAATAATTTAAACATATTTAACATTCAGTAAGACAGACACACAAACACACACACCAAAAAACAAACAAAAAAAAAAAAACTGTTCTGGATGCTCTCAAAAAAAATCTGTTCATCTTAAAGAAAATATATGGAAAACATTTTCTCAAGTAGGAGATTTGGGTATGTGGCAAGTATTTTAAATTCACATTACTCCACATTAAAACTGATTGTTATTCTTCAAAATACTTGGGATAATTTTGCATATCTGAGAGAATGCGGGTATGACCAAAGGAAAAGTAATCATAATGGATTATAGGATCCTACCAGTTCTGTAGGACTTTGATTCAATTTAATCATCAGATATTAATCCTTCAGCATAATGTACAAGTTTCACCATATTTCTGAGTAACTAATCAAAGAGGATCTGGAGGAGTATATAACAACAAGACAGTTTTTTTAATGCACAACCTTGTCATAATTCTTAGCATCTATGGACATCAATGGAATTATCGTGCATGCAAGCAACACAATTGTTCTATATCATTATTTATATATTAGTCTCCTGAAAGTAATACTTCATAATTTATTTACTATGGAATTATCTGGAAGACAGAAGTTTATAAAAATAATCCTTCTCTTTAATTCAAGGTGTCTCTTTTTAAATTTCATATTTTTTCTTATAAAATGAGATCATTTTTTGTGGACATACTGATAATACTTCTTGACACTGAGGTCTAAGGTCACTGATGATGTCATTGCCAGTCCAAAGAAAATTGTCTTTTGTGTGGTATCCAATCTGACCTTCAAAACCTAATAATTTATACTCTGGAGAGAAATATTAAGAATACCCAGATTATAGATTCTATTCATAGAGTTTCTGTTGTTGAAAATGTAAATCTATATTTAAATAATTAAATCAAACTATATCCAAGTTGTATTTACAAAGTAAGGATGGCTCAGTGATCTTTGTTTTAAATCTCTATATAGTGTTTTATAGCCAAAGCATAGAAAGAATGGTGAAACTTGGGAAGGTTTCATGATTATGCTAAATGTGTTAAGGAAGGGATGTCATCTGTTTTTAAATTTCTCAGATGTTGCTATTTATAAAGTCATCATTTTTATCTAACTATTTTTCAGAAAATCTTGCAAAATTGAGGATTTCTATCTTTTTCTCTAAACACTTGATTTAAAAATAATTAATAAAGCATCACTTCATGAAGCAGGTTTTCTCACTTGCATATGCACGTGATGATGGCAGATGGAGAAATGTCTAAGAGAACCATAGATTAAAAATCACTTCAAGGGTATTTGAAGGATAGATACTTTAAAATATATAGATCTCAATTATTTTACTATGTACAACCACAGGAAATCTGAGTCTGTCTTGTCTGTCTTCCATGAGGAACAACTTCTATTTTAATAAGAAAAAATAGAATCCTTATAGAAATGGAATAATAGATTCTGATTTGTTTCACATTTCTTATTGCCATTTTGGGCACATATGTTGACAAAGCTCTTTTAATTGACTTGAATTTTTTATATAAAACTCCAGGGAATATTTTTAATGGAAATTAATCTAAAGAGTTGCTTTTTATTTTATGTTAACATTTTTTAACAGCTTATAACCTTCAAGCTTGCTGACTGTTTTATTTACAGGGCAATGCCATGTTTTAGGAATTATAATCACCTTTAATAAAAACTGAAAGAACAGGAAGATAAATTACAACAATGATCAACATAAAAATCCTAAATATCTGTGATGGTTAATTATATCAACTTGATGGGATTTAGATTGACAATGGATACAAATCTATGGGTTTATCTTTGAGGGACTCTCTAGATTAGGTTAAATGAGGTGGTA
Organism: Zapus hudsonius; assembly: GCA_004024765.1. Lineage (NCBI taxonomy): Eukaryota > Metazoa > Chordata > Mammalia > Rodentia > Dipodidae > Zapus > Zapus hudsonius. The sequence continues at coordinate 46,129 of PVHP010003416.1, forward strand.
CTAATATGGGCCTTTATAATATAATATTGCCTTTAGAGCAATGGAGCCATTCTTAGCTCTTGCTAGAGATTTAACTGAGGAATCCAATGAATGTGCTTGTCTCTCAAGGTCTTACAAAATCTTGACTGAGCCAGTGGCCTCCAGGTTCTTCTTTTATGAATACAAAGAATGAAGTCCAAAGGCCATGAAGAGTGAAGTTTAAAAATGTTTTATTATAAAGATTATAGATAGAATTTAAGAGGAGGAAGGAATGCAGAGCTTGTGCCCAAGAGGAGGCCAGAGAGTATTCTGGAACATGGAAAAGCCCAACTAGAGAACCAGATTTTGTTTTTTTTATGGATTGGCCGGGGGCTGAACTAACCAGTTGATCTTCCAAGTTTTTAGGTATGAAGTTAAGTTTTAATCCTCAAAAGGAAGGGAATTATTTTTATTTGTTCTAGGAAAATGTAACTCATTGAGAGATAGCTAGGGATTGAAATCCTTTAAGCAGAAAAAGATAAGGATACGGCCAGATCCTTTTGACATTTCTGAGTTCTGGCAAAGTAGAATGACACAGATACTTCCAATAAAGGCTCAAAAACAATTTATCTCATTTATTTTTGGGGACCCTATTACCCCGAAACTGTCTCACCTTGTGGACAGCACATTCCATGTGCATGTTGATACTGTACTATTTCAAAAGGAAGAAGAGACCTGACCACTCTGTTCCTTACTGGGGATGCAATGTGACAGCTGCCTCAAGCTCCTGCCACAGGCCTAACTTTCATATAGGACTGTACCCTCACATTATGAGCCACAATGAACCCTACAGTCCTTATGTGGCTTTTGTCAGATATTTTGTCACAGAAACAAAAAAGTAACTAAGAGAAAATTGGTGCCCAGATTGAGGTTGTTGATGTAATCAACCTGACTATGTGGTTCTTAAATCTTTGGAACAGGTTTTCAGAGCTTTGAAAGAGTTTTGAAATTTAGACTATAAAATAGATAGAAAGCTGTAAGTAAGCTTACTGTACTATTTTGGTGAGAGTTTGGGCAGCCAGAGAGAAATTTGCACAGTTGAAATATGGCACATGAGATTTCGGGGGGTTATAAGGACTCTTTTAGGAACTAGACGAGAGGCCATTCGTGTAATAAGATTTCGAAGAATCTGACTGCATTTTGGTCCATGTCTTGAGAATTTCAATAAGGATAAATTCAAATTTAAGTGACTAAATTGTTTGTCAGAGGAATTTCAGGGCCAGTCAGCATTTAAGTTGTGAAATAACTACTGATCCTGAGACCAACAAGTGGACTATATATATATATATATATATATATATATAATGTAGTTTGGTAAGGAAAATAATGTGAGCAAGTTTAAAGTGTCCCACAAGTATCATGCTTATTAAGAACATGTAAGGCTTAGGTTGGTGGCTCACTGCTTGCCAAGCTTGCTGGTTTGATTCTCCAGTACCTGCCCAAAACCAGGTGCACTAAGTGGCAAATGTGTCTAGAGTTTATTTGTGGTGGCAAGAGGTACTGTCATGTTCATAGTCACACACTTTCTCTCAAGTAAAGAAAAATAATCTGTTCTTCATATACCCACAGAAAATAACAGTAAGTCCACTGAGGAGGCCCCTCTGTGGAATTGGTGAGGGAGCAGAGGATAGAAGAGTATAATCCTGTGAGAATATGTCCAATATACAGTATCTTTATACAGTAAAGTTGAAATTTTTTTTAAAAAAATATGAATGTGAAAGGGAAACCTTGTATGTTGTTCTGGGACACTTGTGAAGGTAATCTGTGGGCAAGACCCCACCAATTGAAGTTTGTAAGAATACAAATTGATTTGAAAGAGACAATGCTTCAGAAGGAATTTCTTGCTCGAAATCAAGTGCCTAAGTAGGGGTATCCACAAATTCAAGAACCAAATCACACAGATACCACTACAAGTTTGGTCTAAAAGCTCCTGTCTCCATCCCAAACTGGTAGCAGAAATTAGCATCATTTTTCCATATCCTGGTTTTATATGTGTGAAAGATGGTAGATTGAAGGGGAAGGGAAGGTCATGGTTTCTTGCTTCATAGTTTCAGAGACCTGATGGAGGAGATGCCAAGAGTGTGGATGCCTGATGAAGAAAACTGCATGCACAGAGTGAAGTCAGCCCTAGAGAGGCTAGCTCTATGCATTGTACACAGTAGACCTGGAGGGGTAGGGTTACCCAAGACCTTTGGAGCCCAGATGATTCCATTATTATCTCAGATGCTGGACATGACTCTGAAGGACTTGCTGCTTTATCATGATGGATTTATTCTTACTTTGGTCCAAACTTTTCTGCCCCATCCTCCTTTCTGGAAAGAGAATGTTTTCTCTACGCCATTGTCTATTTGAAATATAGAACCTGTTTTTTAGATGTTATAGGAACTTTCCATTTCCTTGCTGCATTTTTACGTTTTCTGACAGAAAGGAGTTTTGTAGCTGGGAGTAAGGTTGCTACCAGGGAAGTTACACTACTAGCTTCTCACAGAAATGGGCTCATTGAGCTATTTTCCTTGATGTTAGTAGTTCAAAGAGTTGCTTTTTAAGGAAAAAAAAAGTATTCCTGATACCTGAAAATCCGGTTCACAAAGGCCTATTTTTTCTACAAAAGAATTTTATGTGCATTTCAAAGAGTTGAGAAAAATACTTCTATTTACAGTGTTTCTTAGCTAAAATGCTCTGAGAAAAAGGAAGAGAGACAAGGCTTTTTCCTTTATTTCCATGAAGGGAAATTAAACCTTATTTTTTATGTGTATTTAAACTATTAAGATGGATCTAACTTAGTCACTAAAAGAAAACTATTGATTTTAAATTTAAAATAAAATTTTATTCTTTTCTTTCAGTATTTAATGCTTAAATTTTAAATTAATGGTTTACCTAAGGTATTTTCTTCTTATTTATAAACAGTACCAAAATTACTGTGTTTATTATATATTTTAATGCACATCTACTGGTATTTTACGGATGATTTTTATTACTACATTCAAGAAGATTTTCCCCAAGGATTTATGGAAGCAACTCAGCCCTTATACTTACCTATTTCTAAGATCTATGAGTGATTGTTAGGTTTTGTTGTCAACTTGATCTTTTTAATTACCTTGAGTGGGTCTCTGAGGATGTATACATGAAGGTAGCCTCTCAGTAGGGCCAGGACATAAGGAAACTCTAGAGAGCTAGAAATGAACATCCCTTCCTTATGTTCAGTGCAGCGCAGGAGGGAAGTTCCAGAGACTCAGGAAGCCATTAAGTCTGAGATAGGGTTCCAAAACTCCACCCTAAGACTGTAAAAAGGGGGAGAAAATCTCCTCTCCTGTCTGTCTCCCTGCCTGCCTGCTGTCTGTTGGCTGTTGTGTGTGTGGAGCTGGTGATGGGTTTCTCTCTCTGCTTGGACCTGTGAAAGGGGCCAGTCTCTTTTTTTATTAAGAATATTCCCTAGTCTGTAGCTTCAATAAACCCTTTCTTCCAATAAACTGTGCCTGGTTTGGAGATTCATCCCAGTGGCACTGGCACATGAGCTGACCACCATACTAAGGAATTTATTTTTAGTCCATTTTGCATTGAATTAAATCATTTCTGAGGGATCTTGGAATGAATAGATTTATCCCATCTTTTTTGCCCTACCAAAGTCATTTAAGTTCTTCAAATGCTAATTAAAGCTGAAGAAATATACATGTAAATCATGTTAAACATATGTTTATGAGCTATTTTAATGGTCTGACAGACAATATGGAAATCAAGATTATTTAGCTGACTTGCTGTGGGACACAGTGAATAGAATAGTCTTCATTTCTTAATGGAAGTTCTCAGTGCCGTCCCATTTTTTATTGCCCTTTAATATAATCTCAGTCCCAATAATATTTCTCTGTCTTTATGTTACCATACCCTAAAAAGAAATAACAATATTAAACTTTGGTAAAATTAAAAATAAAACCCCAAGTGACTAATTTTCTCCCAAGACTGTTCTTATTTTTTTTAATAACCTACAATGACTATGGATGCTGACTGCCTAGCATGTTCTAAGACTTTAAGTTTATGTAGTATCATTTTATTAACTATGAATACATATTACATATACATCATATATGTAAAAATCACTAAAAATAAAACAGTGAAAAATTGGCATAGGAGAAGGGTAAAAATGTAGAAGGAAAGATAAAAACATATCAAAATGATTTTTAATACATGATTATTCCTGTGGGCTTGGCCATAATCAAACTCCAGAGGCCATTACTGGCTCCAGTGCCCAAGTGATGATGTAATATGGGTTTGCTCTAAGTGCTGTATCTGGAGTCTGAGGCTCTGTCATTTCTAGATATTGATGCCATCATCCCTAACACTCTTTTTATTCAACCCTGACCATTGGAAAATTAAAGCAACTTTGATCACTTTGGAAATTCTAGGCCTGGCTTTTCATTTGTAACTATCAATTATTTAAAGAATAGTTTAAAAGGGCTCTTGGAACTCTTTTGGGGGGAAAATTACAGTAATTTAGGTAGCAAATGTGAATGATCTCAAGTTTTTCACTCCACATGGAATAAAAAAATGCCTTCTAAAACAGTCACATTGCCATCTACTGACAACTTTTTATAAGAGAACCAACATTTTCTCATTAGCTTAACTGTCTGTGCACTTAAATGATCTATGACTTGGCACATAGCAGTGTAAAATTGGAGACTGTAATGTTTCTAGTGCTCAGTGCTTCTACTTGAAATAATCTCACCACTCACAGAAGCCATTTCAAGCTATTCATTGTTTCGCTTTTATGTACTGCGATTAGATACATTTATTAATGACATTATTGTATAGTATTTCATAGCTAGTAAAACTGTTTTTAGGAAAGTGACTACTGAGGGTGTGTTAATAAATCTGCCCTGCATGTACAGTACACAGGGACTTGCTAATAGGATTTTCATAATAACAGCATTTCTCTCACAGTACATTTTATAATACCAATCACTATAGAACAGCAGTTGTTATTACATTGTGTGAAAAATGGGATTTGTGTTAAGGACATGTATTATAACCTGAAACAGAGAAGCACCATCGTAGCTGAAGCACCTGTGCATAAACCATTTTACTTTCCATCTGTTTTCTCTGAAATTTTTTTCTTCATCTGCCAGAGTTGATATAATGAAAACATCTAAGCACTATTTCAAGATCAAGGTTTCATATCGGTCTTTCCAACATAATAGTCGCTCTAATGCCTAGCATCCTGGCTTAGAGACTGTGGTGTTACAGAGAGGAGGAACCAGGTCTTCCCCTAGGTAGCAGCAATCATCACACACATTCATTACAATTTATTCTCTGACTTCATGCCAAAGAATCACCTTTTTGATTTATATTTCTGCCATGTTCTAAGATAAGACATTTCTCTTTGAATGAATACTTAGCTTTATGTAATATCTTTTCATAAGAAAAAGGTCATAACTACTTGAACTTTTTAAAGATAATAATATGCTATGCATATTTTAAAACTTGAAAAAAGCAGTGGAGGAGCATATACAACTTTGAGGCTAAAGTCACAATGAAGGCTTGTGATATAAGGGAAATATCCAAGCTGAGTTACAGACTCTAGGTAATAGTAAACCAGTACCCATTCCTCAAAATATTGATAAAAAACAAGGACGTTTTAAACCTAAATTTGCTTAGAATCATTTGAATATATGTACAGTTAATTCATGAGATATAACATCAGGCTACTTTTTGCAAGTGTTGCCTGGAATTAATAATGGTGAATGTAAATTATGTAAACAATAGTAGAACTGACTAGCCATGCACTATTCCAGTAGGGCATACCATCACATATGTTGTTGAAACCAGCTCTCCCTAGATTTATTATGAAACAGAACTACTGAAAAGTTCCCTGGACTGGAGACCCTGGGAAGAGCAGTCTGCTTCTCCCACAGACCTCTTCATGTCTGAGGTGTCACTGGAAGGTGAAGGGTCATTTTTCCTGAAATTAAGACTTACTGGAAATGCCTTTACAGACCCTCCCAGAGGCACATTTCTCAGTGGATTCTACATCCAATCAAGTGGATAATTAAGATTATTGCAGAACTGAGACAGGAAAAAGACCACACACAATATTAACTTTGAAAGTAAGAGCCTGGTAGGAAACTATGGATTAGATGAAAGACCAAAATCAAGAAGGATTAGATGAAAGACCAAAATTATTTCCTTTCAGTTAGGTCTAAATTAACATTGAAGATTCTTGAAACATGTTCTAACGTTGCAAAATAGATCATTTTCAAGTATTAGCTCAGTGATTGCCATTATAAAATATATCAAGACACAAAATATTTATGTTTACCTTGTCCTTCACACAATTTACTGAAAAGGCTACAATGAATATGCAACTCCTTAATGAATAATTATTGCATTTCATGAAAACTTGACAATGAAATATTTGTGTTCAAATAATATTTGTTGTTTTACATTACTTGCTTCATATAATCTTATTTATCTAGAATTAAATGGCATTTAAAATTATGTGAATAACTATTACAAAGAACTGAGAGTATAACATTAGAAAATCAGATGGCAAGAAAGAGACATATGCAGGAACTGGTATTGTGAGTGGGTGGCTTGCTGGAGAGAAGCCAGCCTGTTAAGAAGTAAACCTTGGAGGCATCTATAGGAATTAGGCTTCAGTTTCTCCTAAAACTGTTTTAGGGCAGAAAATATCAGTCTCACCCACTTTACCATTTAGCGTTCTGATTTAGTTACTGTCAATAATGAAATCAGGATAGTCCACAAACTATTTATTTTAGGTGAACCAGAGGAGGTATGAAACAAATTTGAAGCTACCTTCCCCCTTAAAAGCTATTTTGCTAAGAAGTACTGACATTTCACTTGGGCCCACAATGTAACTAAATACATTAAAGTCTGGCTTCTTTGCTGTAATTCTAAATGGTCTCTATTACTTTGTGTCATATGTTACTGCTGCACATGATCATGTTATTTATTCAAGGATAGTGCCATTTAGAAACAGGTGAAAGTTAAACTAGTTTATTCCACTTCAAGCTTGCTGAAGTTTCTATGTTAGCCTTACAATGTCCTGAACACTCTTCCTCTCCACCCCACCAAAATCCTAAAGGCTTCAGGCTTTGTCCTAAGCTTGTGGTCACCCTAAGTTCCAGGTAAAGAAGAGATGTGTAGAAGTGATGCTTCACCCCAGGAGCATTAAGTTTTCTATAATGGTAAGGCTGTACCTTAGACCATTATTCATTATCTAATGAGAACTCTCTTGTCCCATCAAGCAATAAGATCTTTCGATGCCTTGCTGAGTCATAACTGAGTAAGTAATCAATTTCACAAAGTCTTTGCTAGGACTGCTTAATTATGCAGATGTATTTCCCTCATATCTTGATTTTTTCCTCTTTTTAACTCGAAGTTCAGGACAGTACTCAAAGTTGAATGTGAGGGCACTAGATCCTTTCTTCTGTTCCTGAGCTCAAAAATAAAAAGCTGTGCGTTGAGTCTCCTCCCTTTGCTGGTCACCCTTACCTAACTCTTCAGTTGATGTATTGGAATGGATAGTCAAACCTTGCCTCTTCGGGCTATCAGAACAAGGGTTTTTAGGCTAAAATTATTTTGCCAGGGTCAAGAAAATTTCTCAAAGAGGATATTTAACAAATTACTTATGATTAAAAGTGAAGAAATCAAAAGGCTAGAAATAAACATGCTAATATCCAGATAAGATGTTGATTAATTCAAAAACATTCAAAATTAAATTGAAGAATAAAACTTACCAAAAGCAAAGGATATAAATTTTTCAATCCTATTTTCCAAAAGTCTTCTCAGTTTGAAATGGCCACTGAGCACTAAAGAGAAATAGTTTAAAAAATCTAATTCTCATACTTTGTAGGTTCAAGTATGAGATATCAGATGGGGATGAGGCAGGAGAGAAAGATAGGGGAAATTAAGGGACATGGGAAAGGATAGGAGCTCCTCAGTGTGGAGTCTGGTTTAAGTCTCTCACCAAGTGAGAATTCCAAGAAAATTTACAAATTTTTCTATAAATATGTCCTAAATAGAAATTATAATCGTTTCATATAAATTTCAAGTAAGAATGTTAAAATTATAAGCTACACTAAGTGTATGTGAATGTGACTAAGTATGGCCTTTTTCTCTTCCTACCTCTAAGCCTGGAATTTTATAGAAATTTCACAAGATTCTCCATTTAGAGAAAAATAAATACCTTTTCAATATTTAGGACCGATATTTTACCTTATCAGATTGAAATCCTGTTCAAGGTAATCCTGGAGCCACTTTATGATCTCATCTACCAATAAACAAGGAGCAAAAAGAATACATTCCTTAAAATCCTGTGAACAATGTAATTTCTAAAATGTTATATATAACTACAGTTAAGATGCAGGATACCCCCAGGCTGTGACGCCTCCCCCCCTTTGTTGTTCATAGCTCAAGTTATCAAAGAATTGAAAACTGAGACACATAGAAGTTTAGGTCATGAGAATTTATTAAGGATAGTGTGGAAAAACGACCAGAAAAAAGGAGCAAGAGGAATTTCTTCCCACCCAGCATTGATGGGAGAGAGGAAAAAAAAAAAAAAAAAAAACAGGGAAAAAGTTCCCTCACATATTCTTTTTGTTTGTTTAGCAGATTCTTTTGTTTTGTTTGTCTTTTTTACTATCTTTTTTATGAATAAGTATATACATTGTATGAGTAAATCTTGTGAATGTGTCCCCATTTCCCTCCTCTCTGTCCCCTACCCACTGGGGTACTTTCTTGGTGCACATACTGGATCTGTCCATAGGTTAGGGGGTTATGAACTGTACCAGAGGTATCTATTTTTTTTTCCTTTTTTTCTTCTTTTTTTCTTCCCCCTTTGTGTATTGTTGCTGAGGGTGGTGATGTCTCTGGACATTCTCCCCCATATGGCTCTTAAATTCTTTCCTCTCTCTCTTCTGCTCAGTTCCCTGAGTCATGGTGGGTGAGTTTTAGGTCTGCTTTATTATTGAGATCTAAAGAATCTCTGGACCTTTGCCCTGGGTTGTGTTGGGCACCCTAACCATCAAATACTCTTGGGGAAGGGAAGAATAGAAGAGGCTTAGACACATGTTTTAGGTCCATTTATATATTTATATTTATATATTGATATTATATTTATATAAATCAGACATCCAATTACACTGAGCCTCATAACCAGTCAGGTGTGGAGGAATCCTGCATTAATAGTGCCACCCCCCAAAGTAAAAGCCAGAATCTGTGAGGGGGTATTGTTTATTTCTTTTATTTTTTTTTTCTGCCTAAAGGTGTGTCCTTGCAGTCACCACTTTTCTTTTTTTTTTCTAATTTCTTTTTTTAAAATATATATTTATTGTCCATAATTAGTTACATTATTTAGTGGGCAAACAATGTGTTTTTATCCCGAATTCCCCAATTTCCCCCCTCCCCATCCCTGATCAGTTGGATATCATACTTGGGCCAGGAGAACCGGGCTGAGTACTAGGATATCCACTTTTCTAAAGGCCAGAAATTTCAGAAGGGTCTGGTCTTTCCTTATCTCTTTTACCCTAAAGGATTTCCCCCTTTCATAGAAGACAACATAGTCCCTTTCTGAGAGGTCAATTCCCTTTCCTGGAGGATTAAGACCCTTGGGAAAATTCCCATCTTTTCCAGAAAGCCTGAACTGGTACCCAGAAACCTGGCTTTGGGACTGGACTAACCAGCACAGACCACATCCAGGGAACTCCCATAAAAGAGCCCAATCAGAGTTTCAAGATAGACTTTCCTATTTCTATGAACCCCCTCTGTTATACAGGAGCTCTGTTTCCTTCTCTTAAACTTTCTAATCTCTGTAATAAATCTTTCTAAACTAAAAAAAAAAAGAAAAAGGACACTCAAGCATGGTGCTTGAAAGCCCACAGCCATGTTTAAGTGTATGTTATGTTTTGCCTGAGTGCTTCACATTCTCTTAAACTTGAGATTAAATCTACATTAAATGTCTCCTTAGTAAACGCCAAATCTGCTTTATACTGGTTTTTCCTGAAATTCTTTTCTATAGTGCAGCCAATAATCCTGGCTTCACCTGAATAATGGTCTCTGAGAACTCCTTAGGCTGCTGCAATGCATAGAGTTTTGGCTGCAGGTGCTCCCACTGCTTAAATAGAAAGACTGTATAATGATGAAATATCAAAATGTGAATGACATCAGAGCCACACGCCAGGTGTCAGAAATTAGAGATAAGAGTTCCATAAAGAAAAATTACCAAGAAAACCCAGATAAGGTAAAGAAGAAACAGAGCTGTTTGATAAGCATAAGCAAATATTATGCCATCATCTAGGCTCAGATATATTCATTTCTATTTGTTTCCTAACTATGTAAAAATATATATTAGAGAAATAATTTCCTGGTTATCTATCTGTCAGACATAAACCAGTTCCTTATTCAAATTTTTAAGTACCTTTTCCTGGGTTAGGGAGATGGCACAGTGGTTAAAAGTGTGAGTTCAAATCCCCAATAACCATATGTAGCCATAGAGAAATTGCCATCTGCTTATATAATCCCAATGTGCCTATGGTAATGGAAGGCAGAGCCAGGGGAATCCTGACCTCCAGGTCAGCTAGACTGATGGTCACAGTGGCAAAAACAGGAGAGACTCTGCACTAAACAAGGTGGAAGAAAAGGACTAACACCCTGAGGTTGACCTATGACCTCTGTACTCTCACAACGGCAGGCACACATGTGATCAAACATAATAGATTTAATAAACAAACAAAATAATAAACAAATAAATACATACATACATTTTCCTGTCTAAGTGCTGAAATGGTCGTTGAAAGAACTTTTCCTGGCACTGGTTCAATCTTTAACGTATCATGCTATATCTGTATGCTAGTAACTTTACCTTGTACAAAGTATATTTTGGCCTGTGTAAGCCAGAAGCAATATTTTGGAAGTAATATTTTATAAGAAAGCATGATTAGACACTTGTATATACACACACTGTAGACTCTAAAACATTTTTTGAAAGAAGCTTTGTTTAAGATGATGGATGGTGGAATAAGAAAGGCATTTTCACCTATGTGCAAGACATGGGTCAAATAAGATAAGGATGTTAAATCTGAGTTTTCTGAACTGAAATAGGAATAATATTTGTATTGTCAGTTTCAAATTATCAAGTCCAAAATATTCCAAAAAGAATTCATGCCAGATTGCCAGACCAATAAACACCCAATAATGTTAACTATTGCTACTTCCACTTATAAAAAACTATCAAAAGTAATATGTAAATTAGCCTAGAAATCTCATATACTTAGAAACATGTACATATTTGGGGGTCAGAGAACTAGAGAAAGAGAACAGGTAGATTTGCAAAGTTTCATAATATAATATGCACACTTTTCTAACCAATGAAAATAATATTAAATGTGAGCATTCATATATCAGTCAGGAACCAAAAGGAACATGGCATCTATTTCCTTTTTTATTTTCAATTAGACTTTCAATGAATTAATGTCTTTTGATGCCCCCAAAATAATAGTATTATATCTTTGTCTTACAAATAAGAAATTTGAGGATTCAAAATATTTATTATTTATGACAAGGAGGAAATCAAATTCTCCTGAAATACAAACAAATCAGAATTGGTGTTGCACTAAAAGCTCAGAACTGTAGTTGCTTTAGGAATCAACAGATGAATACAAATGGAAAGCCAACAAACTATCAGATAAACCATGAACATGTCTCGTTTTAGTTCATCTTGGACCAGTGTAAATTTTCATTCCTTAAAAAGTAATGCATGAATAACTCCAAAAGAACTTAAATACCTGATATGAACTGCAGACATAGTTAACTGGTGGAATTACTTGAGGTCCTCATTTGAGGCCAAGAGTTTGATCATTACATGAAAAAAAAAAGTGCAGGTGAGTAGTGCATAATCCTATTTTAAAGGAGGTGGTTGTAGTCAGCCACATGCCGCTGGGATGAATCTTCAAACCAGGCACAGTTTATGGGAGGAAAGTTTATTTATTTAAACTACAGATTGAGAGGAAGTTCTGTAACAGCGAAAGAGGTTGGCCCTCTTTCACAGGTCTGAGCAGAGAGGGAAACCCATCACCAACACCATACACATGGAACAGCAAACAGGCAGGAGAGCTAAGGATAGAATTCTTTCACCTTTATATAGCCTATAAATAGAGGGTGGGGTCTTGCAATTCTATCCCAGACTTAATGGCTTCCTGAGTCTCTGGAATTTCCGTTCTGCACTGCCCACACAGGAAAGGATGTTTATATCTAGCTCCTTTGAGCTTCCTTACATCCTGCCCCCTACTGATAGGCTGCCTTCCTGTGAACATCCTCAGAGATTACTTGAAAGGTCAAGTTGACAACAAAACTTAATCATCACAGAGGCATATGGATATGCACATATATGTGTGTATATGTTATGAATATTAGATGTATGTAGATATATACAGATTTAGAAATGCATAAATGTCAACGTGTACATAAGTAGTAATAGATATAGCAACATTCATTGTTAATGAATTGAACATTAATATAAACTCTGCCTATAAATAGATACAAGATTCATAGCATAGGACAAACACCTAGGTTTGCTATCCTATTCAAGTTTATTCTTCTATACATTTACCCTCATAAAGCCACAGTCTTCTTTGATTTAGATGAAGTATTAAATAGAAGTCAGGGGAGAAGTAATATTCCCTTTGCTACAGAGAAATGTTTGCATGCCTGGAAAAAAATGTTGGTAAGAAAAATTGAGCCAAGTTTCAGAATCAGCAGCAAGGAAACGCAAACAAACACAAAAAAATGCAGACAACACCAGAATTCTGAGTCTACCTCTATGATGCTCATTGACTGAACCACACATGGCAACTGTTAAAGGGACAGAGATGGTAAATAGCTTGCCTTTGCAGCCAGTTCTTGAATAGCATTTCTATGAAGGTCATAAATGTGCTGCACGTTCTATGTCAATATCTTATATTTATACTGTTATTACATTGAAATTATAATTTATTTGCATGTCAAAATGAATTTCAGATTTTATATGGGAAAAGAGAAGTCTCTAGCTGTGTAGAAAGAACTAATCTTTAGTATTTAATTGGCTACATAACGTCACTAAAACTAATAGTAAATTCCAAATATGCTTTTATTGAAAGGTTCTTTAGCACTTTCTCTCATCATCTCTCATTTTCTCTAATGTCCTATACGTAAATTGCCACTTATAATGTGTGATGAACATAGAAAAACTTACATGTTGCCTTTTGTTTTATCTAGGAGCAAGAAGATTGTACAAATAGGCTTGATTGCTCTGTGATCGAAAATGTGACCATCTGTAACAATTCATATTGTGAACTTATTACATAGATAATTATTATGATTAGTGTTACAATTCAGCAATCAGAAATCTGTACAGGATCCAAAGGAACACAGCAGGGTAATACTCCATCTAAATGGGCTCAGGAAAAAATGCAATTTATTTGACACACTCCACAAGAAAAGCAAAATCAATTGGACATATAGTGTAATCATTTTTCTCTCCCACCATAGCTTGGCACAGGAGCCTGCAGCAGGCACAGTACAGAACTTGCCACACAGAACCAGTGTGCCTGCCTCTGCACCACAGCAGATGAAGCCTTGTCTACCCTAGGATTTACTACTGGAATTCCCTTGATAGGGGCAAGACAGCATTCCTAAAGACACATTTCTCACGTTAGCACAGGGCACATTGCTGGCCCCCAAGTCCTGTCTCTGTGAAGCTCTCAAGGAACACTACTTCCCAACTCTTCAACTCCACTTGATTTTCAAATGCAGTGATTCTGTTCTGAATGAATATATACTGAAACAGCCAAAAACCCAAAACTTATTCCCCAAGTCCTCAGCAACTATCTTATGATGAGCTATTCTTAAAAAAAAATGAGTGAATCTTGATGTAAAAATTATAAACTTATTTAAATTTTAGTAGCACAAAATGGTCTTCTGAGCTTGAAAGACATGAGGACACTTTATTACCATAATGATAAAACTTGCATCCTTCAATTTTTAATAAATGGTTGCCTATCTCTAGCTAGTCCACATCTGCTGTATTAAATAAGATATGACAGAAGGGAACTTGGTGGGAGGTAGGGAAGGAGAAGGCAAAGATATGCAGGTGTAAAGTTGTTATCCTAAACATCTGGACCTATTTACCAGGTAGTTGCTATATTAGGATATATATTTCTGATAAACTCCCTTGAGAGAATACAAATAATGCTGATAAAATGGAAGGCTTAGTAGAATATAAATAATGATATTACGCTATAATAAAATGGAAGGCTTTTGTATAAAATATGCAACTATCAACATAAAACAGTCATGTAATAATTAAGATGTACCATTGTTTCCAGTTGGAAGAAACAAACAGAAAAGCTTTTCATAGAAATTGAAAGGATATGCTGAGATCATTAAAAGATTTTTGTTATTGTTATTGGTGCATTTGTTGTTTTGTTTTGTTGTGCTCCAACTCACTGCACACCCAGGAATGAAACTTCTGAGCCTCCTGCCTCCATCTACCAAGAGCTGAGATGACAGGAGTGAGTCTTCCTGTCATGCTTATCCAGTGCTGCAGTTTGTTAAATCCAGGGCTTCCTGTATGTTAAGCAAACACAGTTGAGGTACATCCCCAACCTCATTAAAAGTGCTTGATTTATTTTGATGTTTTTGTTTTGTATTTCTTTGTTACTTATTAATAATTAAATACCATTTCTATGAAGAGAATTTCATTATATCCCATTTCTTCAAGGTGTTCCATACATATTTCCTACCTTTTCTACATATTCCCAGATCCCATTTCATTAAAACCAGTTACGTGCTTTCAGAAAGGGTGTTTATACGCTGGAGTAGTCTTTAGTTTTCTTTGTATATTAAAGCATTAATTTTCGAATCTACATGTCACACTTTTATGGTATTAAAATTGACAAATGAAAGTTTTCCACAGCTATTTGCTTTCTCTCTTTGGAGGATATCAAATATAAGCTTGTCTTATTTCATAAATATTCTCTCTATTGATTTTTTTTCTCTTGCTTTCATTTTTCTCAAAATTATACTGTTTTTTTCCAAGTTTCACGAATCTTACAGCAGTGTAATAATTTTTATTTTTATCTCCACCAAAACTGTCAATCACAAGTTAACACAACTTTTTGAACTGTTTTGTTATTTACCTCTGCATTTTCTAAATCACAGATCTATTCTATTCTTTTTCATTCCTGATGTATGCATGTGTACGCATGCATGTTCACGAGTGAGTATAGATATGCATGTGTCACAGCATGGCTGTGGATGTCAGAGGACAACCTTGAGTGCTGCCCTTGCCTCTCACCATGGTAGCAGCAGGTTCTCTCCTTCATCGCTGTGAGAACTTCCTCAAAGGATTATCTGTGTCAATTTCCTATCTCACTACAAATATACTGGTATTACAGATGTCTGGATCACCACATCTAGCTTTTATGTGAGCTCTTGGCATGTGCCACCACGTTGATCTCAGTTTCTTTGTTATTATTTTTATTTAGTTATTTGCCAGCAGAAAGAGAGAATGGTTGTGCCAGGGCCTTAGCTACTTCATACCAGGCCTGGCATCTTTCTTCTTTTTTATTCTATGATTCTTGTCATTTTCATTTTCTTTACCTGAGACAGCTATTCAACATGAACATGAAGATCTTGGATGTCTGAAAATCTTTTCCATGGATTCCAGGGAAAACTCAGTCAATGGCAGAAGAGCACACAGAGAAAGAGGAAAACCAACACCAGCCAGTAAACACCAAAAGCCAGGGCTCAAAATGTTCTGGGCTCACTGTATTGCTGGACTTTAGAGCCATCCCAAGCGACACACCTTACAGCAGGTTTCTGGACAGTTAAGATGGAAACTAAATAAAAATACCACAGGCTATGGGGGGACATACGTTCACATTCAAACTACTTCATAGACAGATATTTAAATTTGACAAATTTTTCTCTTCTGTAATATATTTTATTGGTCATTTTTTTAACTTTTTGGAATTTTTCACCAATTATATTTTATATAACCATGTACACAAACATATTTTCTAAGGTTTCTGTTAACTGTTTTCTCTTTTACTTCAACATTTCAATTTGCTTGTTTTGGCTTTCTTCATGGTTGTAACTTTCCTTAAATCTGTTATGTTCATCTGTTAGTGAGAATGAAATTCTATATAGTTGAGTGGAAATCCTGGATTTTCCAACCTCTCTTTCAAATTCTAAAATTAAAAAAATAAAAGATCATGTTTGATCACCTAACCTTCACTGCATTTTTGCAAGTTTCAATAGGAAATGCATAGTTCCATGTATTAAACGAATGCAGAGAGAAATTCAGGCTGTTGTACTAGTTTAGAGAATTCTCTTTTCAAAAGCAGACTCCTCATTGGCTGGTTATTCCATAGTGGGAGCATCTCAGTGATGCTTCCAAAACTTTACAATTGTGACTCAAATAGTCTCCTCACAATGCATTATCATATAAATAACAATATTCTACCCTTTGTTTATATTTCTAAACTCTTTTCAGGTTTAGATTTGTTTTCAGAAGGAAGAAGCTGGAAGTGGATAAGACAGATGGCAATCCAGCAAAAGCCCATTTTGAACAGAAAGGGTTTGGATTGGAATCAATTTTCTTTAAAGCCTAAAATCCTACATTACCACTAGCCACACCAAAAAAAAAAAAAAAAAAAATCCAGAGATTAAGAGACAGAAGTATTGATTCTCTTACCAGGATCTGTCTACTCATCATGAGAGATTCAACCATGATGAAAAGTATTATCAACAAGTTTAGAGATTTGTGTAGCATTTTCTTATATTGAATGGGAAATACAGTTATGTAAGCATGTATAGTGTATGTATCTGTGTTCATGCATACTCCACAGTAAGTCTCCAATTGTTCAAAACATAAAATTATCAACATTTGAATATTATATACCTACAGAATATGAATTTAATCAGATTCAACCATTCATTTCGCTAAAATAAACATTTGAGAAACAAAAAAGACAATAAATTACATTATCAGCTCTTTATACTAATGAAGCTTGATAAACATTTAAACAGTGTCATTTAATTTGGCATATTTAGCTTATGTATTTCTCACTAAGTGAGGACTCATATTAAAACCATAGATAACAAAAAACCTGCTGAAATATTTATACACACACACACACACACACACACACACACACACACACATATATATATATATATATATGACAAGGTCATTATTGACATTTTCATCCAAAATTAAATATATACTAGTAGTAACATCAAATTCAAAAATACAGATATTTTCTCTACATAACTTTTGAAAATCCATAAACATCTTTTATTTATTAAGTACCTCAAGGTGAAATACTACAGGATAATAAAAATAAATCCAAGCAATAACTCTTCAATTAAATCGAAATATTATTATTTCCTTGAGTTATAATGAAAAGAACTCCTCTAGTTAATGCATTTTTACCTTTTTCCTAGGAGCAACACCTCATAGTTAATAAACACTTCATAGTGCTATTGAGTTATGTTTTATAACAAATGTTACTATACTTTCAATGATTCAAGGTAAATGGAATTTAGAGGAAAAACCTCAGATAATTGACAAATATTTTGAATATGTCTGATGTGACATAATTCATATACATGTTATTTACTTTTACCATATCAATGACATCCACTTTATAGCATTATATATTTTAGTTGGATATTAACTTATTTCACTTTTCTTATTTTCTTTATTTGCAAGAAAAAAGGGATAGAGAGAAGAGAGACAGTATGGGTGTGATTGGGCCTTCAACCTCTGCAAAGTAACTGCAGATACATGTGCCATTTTGTGCATCTGACTTTACTTAGGTACTGGGGAATTGAACCTGTGTTGTTGAGCTTTGCAGACAAGCACCCTAATAGCTAAGCAACCTCTCCAGTGCTCATAAAACACAATCACTCTAAAGATGGCATTCTAAAATTCCACTACTAAAACATATTCCTTTACGTTTTAATGTCTTTTTAAAACATTTTTATTGGAATAAAATTATATATATATATATATACATATATATTAACATAACCATATGTTCAGTATCATAAGTTATTAGAAATAAAACATTAAAGCCAGGATGAGCAGTGCATGTTCATATTTTTTAAAGATCAAAAGTGAACTGCACTTACCTTATTTTCAAAAGAGATCTATAATGGAAACGTCAATGGTTGTCTGTTCTCAATAGCAATCAGTTAGGGAAACTGGCAATCTGTCTGGTTATGCTCTCACACCAACCATACTCAGTGGTCTTGATTTCATGTTTTGGAGAAAAATTCCTTGGGATCATATTATAATTTTTTTTCTGAAAAGATTTATACTCTCTGGGCTTTTAAAGTCTATCCCCTCAAATATCTTCCTCTCATATATACAATGACTGTGGTAAGTGAATGCATCTGTGGTCCTCATTCCTGACCCTCTCTGCATCCAGGATTTACCCTGGTAATTTTGGAGTGCCCCACCACTCAGCCCTTGAATCAAGGCTTATGGTTTGTTGTTGGTCAACATGACTTCATCCTACATAAAGTAGGCAGAGGCTTGAAGTGAGCTTGAGCTTTTGGACTTGTTCTTTCCACCTGCCTTTGTCATTTATAAAAAAGGCAAGCCTGGACTGGAGAGATGGCTCAGCGGTTAAGGCACTTGCCTCCAGTGCCTAAGGCCCCCGGTTCAATTACCCAGTACCCACATAAGCCAGAACCACAAAGTGGTGACCCTGGTTCTCTCTCTCTCTGTCTCTCCCTCTCTCTCTCTCTCTCTCTCTCTCTCTCTCTCTATATATATATATATATATATATATATATATATATATATATATATATATATATATATATATATCCCTCTTTGAAAAATGAATAAATAAAATATTTTTAAAAATAAAAATAAAAAAGTCAAGCCTGAGCTAACCTTTACTTCTTAGGAGTAAAACATATCATGAATCATAGCCAATAGCTCCATGAGTGTGAGAGCTGATCACAGATGTGCAGCCAAAGCCAGCCAAGGTCAGTCTATATTAGCCAACATCCAGCTGATGTTGCCTGTGAGATGGCATGGCCGAGCACATTAGGCTCCAGCCTGGCTGGCTTCAGGCATGCTGGCAGTGATGCCTTCTGATGGACCTGCAGCTACGGAGATGCTGCCCTTGTTTGTATTGGAGCTTTGAGCTGAAGGAGACAATGGAAGCCATGCACAAGTAGGAGGGATGAGGAAAATATGTCACCTTTTCGAGATATGGACACCTGTATAAGCATACATTGCCCTCAAATCACCATTATCAAATCTTTCTTGCTATGCACAGCGATCGTGGCTCTGTTCCTGTCACAAGGTGGAAGGAACTGGATAAAGGAGAGCATTAAGAAATTCTCAGCAGGGCGTGGTGGTGCACACCTTTAATCCCAGCACTCAGGAGGTAGAGGTAGGAAGATCACCATGAGTTCGAGACCACCCTGAGACTACATAGTGAATTCCAGTTCAGCCTGGGCTAGAGTGAGACCCTACCTCGAAAAAAAGAAATTCTCTTTGTGGAAAGATTAAGACTTTTTCCCAACCTCATCCAATGAAATAGTTGTTACTTGAAAGTTGAAAGAAATTTGACACAGAGGTAATCACCACACAATCAAAAAGATGGAAATAAGTGAGTACTGATGAGTTTGTTATTTAAAAGAACAACTAGTTATATAAATCCCTAGCCTAAAATGGACAGTAGTTGTAAAAGTTTCAATGCACTACTACTACAGATTTGAGAGTTTTCGGATTCTAGTCACATGGGATGGAGCAGAACACTCAGCTGTCAGGATTTGGGTTTTATTTTATTTTAGTATTTTATTTATTTGCATTCAGAGAGACAGAGAGTATAAGAGAAGATGGGGAAGAGAATATTAATAGGTATGCCAGGGTGTCTAGCCACTGCAAAGTCCAGATACATGTGCCATTTTGTGGCTTTATGTGTGTACTGGGGAATCAAATCTGGGTCATTAGGCTTTGATGGCCAGCACCTTAACCACTGAGCAATCTCTCTGGCCCAACATTTGTGTTTTGTAGAACCAGACTATGGGTATATCTTGGTTCTCTGGAAATAGAAGAGAGAAGCTACTAGAAGAAGTAAGGAAGGGTCCCTAGAGCATATAGCCTCAAATTGAAAACACAAAGTCAATTAAGAACTTTTTAAATGATGTAAGATTGAAATCAGAAGGCTATTAAAAAAAGATTAATGAAAACAGTATCTGGATGGAAGCAAGGTGTCTTAAGCTACTAGTCCAAAGCACCCTGAAAATCCCATTGTTCTATTTCATAATTGTTGAGTACTTGGTATGGCTTGATTAAAATTGCAAAGTCAAACCAACTATTCTGTCAAGTGACATTGGGTATGTTCATCCAAATATACAAATATGAACATTTGCAATTCCTTGATGCTCACAGTTAAAGAATGCATTAACATATAATTTATAATTATCTTAATCAAAATCCACTAAAGTGACATAGTGTGCAGAAGGCCTGCAATCCATAGCAACAGTTAAAAAAACAGGAAATTTAAAACTAACTATAATTTAGTCATATCAGTTAAATAAACTTCTATGAGTTAGCTGAGAAATAAATATCAAACTTAGTAACAAGTCTTACAGCCCCAAAATATATGAAATTACCTTTTACAAAAATGTATTAGCTGTAAATTGAAATTTGTCTATGTTCTGTAACTTATCCAATCTTCATTGATATACCCATACAGTGAATTCTACCCTGGAAAGCATTACTATAATTGCTTCATATAGCCAAGAACTATGAAGGAACTGGTCACTTAGGAAATTTGCTCATGAATTACTCATGCTGTAAGTATTGGCTCAGTACCTATCATGAGCCTATTCTAAATGGAACACTGGATATATTTAATATATTCTCTCTCTCTCTCTCTCTCTCTCTCTCTCTCTCTCTCTCTCTCTCTCTCTTTGTGTGTGTGTGTGTGTGTGTGTGTGTGTGTGTGTGTGTGTGTGTGTTCCTAAGGAGCAAATCATCAAATTCTAGTCTTATACTTTCTAGTCAAATACCTTACCACTACTGGCTCTACTCAAGTATTGAGATTATCATCTTCCTAAAAGTTGTTATCCAGTAAAAAGACCAAAAATTGTATAAAAAATAAAAAGAAAACTAAATATCATAAAGAAAAATCCAATGAAGATAAGCAGGTAAGCAGTTGGTGATGAGTGATTTCTGCACTGGTGATCATTCAGTAAGGTTATGAATATTTTGATATATATCTCAATAAAGGAAGAAGGGAGTAATGGGTGACCTACAATGCAGAACTTCCGTTAGAAGAAACAGAATGCATAAAGGCTGAGCAGAATGGAGCACATTTCATGACTTTGTGTGAATTCCTCACCGAAAGACTCAGGCATCAAAATGCATGGAAAATTTGAAGTTGTCTTTTTTTAAAAATATATATATATACTTTGGGCTGGAGAGATGGCTCAGTGATTAAGGCACTTGCCTCCAGTGCCTAAGGCCCAGCGTTCAATTCCCCAGTACCCACATAATCCAAACCCACAAGGTGGTGGCCCTGGTGCTCTCTCTCTCTCTCTCTCTCTCTCTCTCTCTCTCTCTCTCTCTCTCTCTCTCTCTCTCTCTCTGAGTGTGTGTGTGTAGCTCTCTGCTTGAAAATGAATAAATAAAAGATTTTAAAAAAATATATACTTTGTGCTTTAAGAAAGTAGTACTTGTAATGACATCCCAACATTCAGTTCCCACATGTTTCACTCTGCTGGTGATCAAGCTTATATAGGAGATTTGGCCACCCAACATTTGAAGCAAGACAAGCTTGAATGTCATGCTGAGAAAAGCAATAATGAATGACTTCATAAGTGTAAACTTCAGGCTTTTAGGGATAATTAACTCCATGATTAATGGTCTAGAAATAGCACTGTCTAATAACATTTACATTGGTGCTTCACACCAGCATTCTCCAGATTTCTTGACAAATTCTTTCCAGGATTATGCACTTCTTGGAGTAACATTTCTTATGTTCTTCATTTCCTAAGAAAAATGCAATTTCCTCTATATGTTGGTGCTGGAGAGAATATTATACACCATCTCTTCCTCAGCATTTAGACTCATTCAGAACGACAGTCAGAATTTTAATTTTCAATTATATCTACCTCCTTTTTATCTTTTTTTTTAAATCTTCATTTTGAGGTCATTTTTCCTACATACCTCTCTGACCAAAAGACATTGTCTAATGAGTAACTAATTAGTATCAACAGTGTTTTTATTTTAGTTTGGAATAAGATGAAAAGCAAAAAAGAAACCCATAAAAGTAAACAGATACACAGAAATCCTGTTTTATTTTTCATTTTAAGATATCAGCATCTCTCTCTATATATATACATATATATATATATATTATCCTTAGATACATTGCATCATGAGCAAATCTTATGATGGTACCTGTCCCCAAACCACTGGGGTCCATCCTCGGTGGGAGTACTGGATCAGTCCATAGGGTTGGGGATCAGAAGGTAGCCAGGATCCTCACATTTGTGTATTCTTGCTGAGGAGGGCAATGTCTCTGCATATCCTCCCCCACCATGGCTCTTACAGACTTTTGGCCCCCTTTTCCACTTAGTTCCCTAGACATGGTGGGTGAGCTTTAATCAGCTTTATTGTTGAGATCTTAATTGTCTCTGTACTTTTGCTTTGGGTTGCGTGGGCTCTCACTGGTGTTTGTCTCATAGACCTATCCTGGGTAATTGACTTGCTGTGGTGACAGGTCTCTTGTTTATCCTGCCACACTCTAGAAGGTTTCATTTGGGGCCTACAAAATAGAACCAGGGTGGTTCATCAATTGCCTGGATGTCCACCATCATCCTGTGGCTTGTTGGTGGAGTTAGGTTGACTACAGGTTCTCTCTCAGCCTTCTGAAAAATGCAAAAAGAATCTCCATCAGAGAGTGAGACCCAGTATAGGTATAGGTTAAATGTGACACCTGTTGCTAATTTAGCAAGATTCTATGGGGAGTAGCCAATCTTTAGTTCTCTGTAGTTGTGGGAGATGTAGGCATCACCTGGCAACAGGGGCCATGAGCAGAAAAGGAGTAAGCCTAACCCATGAAAAGTCGTACAGACCTGCAACTCCCTGTCCCAGTTATTTGTCCCTTCCCACACTGCACTGTGGATCAAAGAGACCCACGTGGTCCCAAAACAAATTTCTACTCAAAAGACCCTAAGACTAAGGTAAAAATTGTAAGACACCATAGGCTGTTTTCTAATGGAACATATACTTTTCAGGGTATTTGTTTAAAAGTGGATATTTCTCTCTATGAATTGAAAGCTTTTCTCAGACTTCATATCCTTAAATTTCTTTAAAAACTCCTTTACAAAAACTTCATATTGTGTGTTGACATTAGGAACCTCTTACCCACCATCAACTGTTGGTCACAGGAATCAAACCAAGATAGTTCTTACATTGGTGTTACTAACTTCTTATCTCATATATGGGTGGAGAGTTCTAAAAATGTCAGTACCTTACTTTTATCTAGATACTTCAGGACTACAAATGAACAATTAAAAATATTTCCTAACACAAATTAAAACTCATACTGGTTTTTACAACCCTCCCACCCAGAAAGTCTCCCCACCTACCCACACTATTGATCTCTCAGAAAATTATGACATTCAAGATTTGTGTTTAATTCACTGATCCTGAAAATAAAAACTATCATAACAACTAGTCTGGAAGAATTAAAATAGTTTAGGCTTTTTTTTTTTGAAATCCTATTCAATGCAAAGATTTGAAAAAACTATGTAAGAATACACTTTTAATAGTAGGTCCTCTCAATAATGATTCAGACAGTGCTATGCACACCGATTAGAATCATTTGGAGGTCTGATTACATCCCATATTGATGGCTTATACCTGAGCTTCTACTTCCCTAAATCTGCTGTAGGTCTCATTAATTTATATGTGTAAAAAGTCCAGGTCCTACTTGTGAATTGAGATAGACTAGATTTTTAGTATAAGTGACTGAGCACAGGAGTCCATTGTGTTATCAGTAGAAATTATATATATTTTGACTAATGAAAAACATCTTGTGATAATTTCACCATATTTATGCCTCCAGAGACTCAAGTTTGAAAAATTTTGACATATGGTTTAATACCCTCATGAGTTAAAAATTATAAAACCTAAATAGCAAGTTTGTTATTAATATATCTCTTATATGTAATCAAGGAAACCTATGAATATGACCAATTTATTAGACCCAAAGTTATTATATTATTTTAGGTTAGTAGATGTCAAGGTTTTACATTTCTGTGCATATTTTTTAACCTCAAATAAAAACCCTCCCTAAAATAGTTTCTTCTGCCTGTCCATTGACATCATTGAAAGTGATTCATAGGTGGAGAGATTATAGAGGCTAATCATCTTGATTCATTTGTAATTACCTCTGCCTGTATTTGAAAGGAAGGGATCAATACAGGCATCTGAAGAGACCCGGCTATGATCAAACAGCAAGCCCTCAGCCTAAGCAGAGTCCTGACACTCAGTTTATGAACCTCACAGAAATGACACTCCATTCAGTCACTAATATTAGAGTGTTCTTTTAAGAAAGCAGAAAATAAACATTTCATCATTTAACAACCATTCTCCTCCTCATCCTCTTATTCCTCCTGCTCCTTATCTTATTACTTATTCTGTTTTTGAAAAAAAAGTATTTCAAATCAGAACAAGTCAGTCATTATCATTCAAAAAATTTGAGTACAGCAAAAATTAATCCCTACCATATGTGTCAATTTAAGAAAAATAACATCTTTATCTTGTAGTTTAGTTTTTAAAACAAATTTCTTATACTTAATGTAGAGCTGGAAAGGTTTAGAAATATGAAATTAATTTGCACTTAAACTTCTTTTAATTTGGTTTTCTTGGCAATTTAGAGGATCTTCTTGGCTGTGGTTCTACAAAGCATTATCTCACACACTGAAGAAAATGAATCAAACAGGGTATTACATATTTGTGGAAAAATATGTAATTTCCAATAGGACAAATAAAATAAATTTAGGAGGTTATTTTTCTAACTCTTTAATATTGACAGTTTGGCTCCAAGGATAAACTTTTACAAACCATGTCAGTCCAACACATTAATGTTATGAATATATATATATATATATATATATATATCCACACAGTATATGACATTATATGTTTACATATAGTTACATATGTATGGGGGTATGTACCATAAAACTGTTCTGAATGTTTTCATCATTATAAAGAACTCCAAATAAAAAATAAGAGAGAACATGGGGAAATTGCTCAGTGCATACAGGACTTTCTACATAAACATGGTTGTCTGAGTTCAGATTCCCAGAACCCAGAGATAGATGGTCACTGGGGTGGACATCTATAATCCAAGCATGCCTAAGGTAAGGAGTGGAGACAGGAGAATAGCCTGAAAGTTCACAGTCAGCTAGCCTTGTGACTGCTGCAATGAACAGAACAAGAGACTCTATCAAATATAATGGAAATCAAGAACTAACACCCAAATTTTTTCCTCTGACCTCCAGACCTGCTCCATGATATACACACTCCTGTTGCACATACATCCACACTCATACATGTTCACATGAACACACATATGAAGATAATTTTTCTGTAATATTCATAACATGTCATACTAAAATGTCAAACTCAAAATTAATTATGCCTTCCATTTCAGGTGATTCAGTTGCATGTTTTTACACAAAAAAAGGAAACACTGAAAATGTAGTTGGCATGGCTACTGAAGTCTCCATTCATTAGCTACTGCTGATAATGTTGTTATCTTATCTTCAACTTCCATGGAGATTGAATCTGTAAGGTGGCACAATCCTGACCATATGTTCCAAGCTGAATGCCAAAATCTATTTGTAAAGAACTCTCACTTTCTTCATAAAGGCTTACCTGCTGTCTGAAATTTGGCCAGAACTCTTAGAGTTTGAAAAATATATTCTTGAGCACGAATCACTACAAACATACTACATCATAAAGTAAAAACCGTCCTGTTCACCAACTATCCCCCACACAGTAGAAGCAGACCTGCCAAGTTTGCCATCTGGATGGTAGTCTTGTCTATGAATGTTTTATAATTGAGAAACTAAAAAGTAAAGAAATAACATCTTCCCCACATTCTGCAGTGTCTGATCTACTAGTAGACACATAGTTCTAATCTAGCCGGTATAGATCCTTCATGAATTTCTGTTTTACATATATGCAGGCACTTGTCAAAACTCCAAAACAAAACAACAACAACAAAAAACACAGAAAGTTGTTTAGAGTAAAAGGTTAAACATAGTTGACCTTTAGCAACTCTTGTAACTCAAATCCATTGTGCTTTCCCACAAATATTGTTTGTGCCCCATAGCCACAGAGCCTCTCTCCACTCAAAGAATTCCACAACTCTCAGGGTTCTGTTGGATCACACTAAATCATTTTTTCTTAACATGTCATCTTAATGCCACACATTTTATTCACATTAGTCTGTATGCTATATATCCTGTTATTGATACATAACACTTCATCACAAAAGTTAGCCTAAAACAAGAAACCTTAGGGCTCAATGTGTGGCTGAGTTGTAGAATATTTGCTGAGTAGGTAAAAGGCACTAGTTTTAATCCCTAGCACTCTAAAACCAATCAAAAACACATAAGCAAAATGTTCTCTTCTCACACAGTGTCTTGATCAGGAATTTGGAAGTTTAGGTATAAATGATGGGTCTCTTATAAGACTATCTCCTGAGGCTGACATTACCATAAGCTACTGCACAAATGAAGGGTGTATTTCTAAACCCAGGCCTGTGACTGCAGGCATTGAGATCTGATCTTTTCTTGCCCTTTGACAGAAGTTTCAGCTACCTGTCATGCTTACCTTTCCAAAAGGCTTCTTATGAAATGGCAGAAATGAAACAAGAGAAGGCATGAACAGACAAGATATAAGCCACATTTTTACAATGATCTTACAAGTAACGTACTATCAATTATACTAAATTATTTTTTAGTATTCACTGTCAACCAAATGAATGTGGAAAAAAAATCATAAGGATAGGCCCTCATATAGTGAGCAACTTCAGGGACCATCTTGGAGGCTAGCTCATGCAGAAGCTAAATAATGAATTGAAGGACAAAATGTAAGCAAAAAAGGAAGAAATCCAGAGAAAGTGAGAGGAGAGAAGAAGGGAAAAGAGAGGCAGGAAAGAAGAAAGAAAGAAAGAAAGAAAGAAAGGAAGGAAGGAAGGAAGGAAGGAAGGAAGGAAGGAAGGAAGGAAGGAAGGAAAAAAAGAAGGAAGGAAGGAAGGAAGGAAGGAAGGAAGGAAGGAAGGAAGAAAAAATTAAAGAGGAAATGAAGGATCTCTCCTGGGTGAAAGAGTAAAACAATAACCAGCTTTTGCTCGATAACTCATAGGAAGAAAAGAAAGTTCCAAGCACACATTCAAACATATATCAAACTGGCTCTTTCTGAAGCTAATGTGAGCTAATCTTTCTCAAGCTAATTTTGAGCTGATCTCTGTGCTAACCACCTCCAGCATCCTGAGTCCCCACAGTCCTAGCTAGATACTAGTCTTCATGAAGATTTCACTATCAGTTTTTTGTTTTGTTTTGTTTTGTTCTGTTTTTCGAGGTAGGGTCTCCCTCTAACCCAAGTCACTATCAGTTTTTACAGAAAATAATTTCTTCCAAATACCAGGGCAATAAAAGACATTTTATTCAGGAAGCAGATGCTGTAGTGCTGGCCTTCTGTCGGCCTGTCACAGCCTTCAGCTGGAAACCTGACTGACGTGATTCCAAATGGGAGGCCCACTATGGAGGGGAAACGTTTGACTGCTAATTCCAAATATAACTGAATGAGTCTACTGCTGCTTAACATTTATCAAAACAACCAAAGATACAACATTTTGATTTAAATGTCACATATCTTTTTATGGCATGTAACAATGGATGGCTATTTTTTAAATCATTTTGTTACACAAAGTCATCTTGCAGAGGCAAGCAGCAAAACTGCCTCTACTGTCTTCTATCTTTTACTGTAGGATCCTCCACATCCTTTTCTTTCTCCACCACCCTAACCCTCAGGAGGACACATATGTGCAATGGTAAGGAAGTCCAGTTCAGGAAAAAATACAGAAACTGGTCCATGGTTACCTCCTCATCTAGTGAAGGGTCAGCTAAACATTTAAATTGTCCAATATCACAAGCTGAGCAGTCCCTCAGATGTCTCAGGTGTCTTGCCTCACACATGCTTTATGTGAACTGGAAGGGGTTGCAGTCAGCATTCTCTGTTGCTGCTCAGAAAGAACCCAAACAAAAGCGGCTTGTGGAGGAATGGGTTTATTAGGCTTACAGACTCCAGGGGAGACCATCCTGGCAGGGAAAACGATGGCATTAGCAGAGGGGTGGACATCACCTCCACCACAGCACTGGAAACAATGGCAGGAATGTGTGCCAAATACTGGCAAGAAAAAGCTGGCTTAGAACTCCCATAAGCCCACCCCCAACAACACAGCTCCAGCGAGGTTTTAAAACCCAAACTGCCATCAGCTGAGGATCGATCACTGAGACCACATTCATTTGTTTGTGGGGGACTCCTGGATCAACCCATGACAGAAGGGGAGAGGAGTGACAGAGGAAGGTAATCAGGAAAGGCAGTAGCTGTGCTGTTGACAAAGCCAGGATATGTGACAGGTAACCCAAGACCCAAGGGCCCTAGTTGAGAACAAAAACATGTATCCAGAGATATCTATTCATCTCTTATCTCCAGCAATCTATCTCTCATAGGTTAGGAAGTGAAGGGTTTTAACTCCTAACCTTCATTGAATATTTCTTTTTCCACCCACTAATGTAGTTGGACCAAAAGGTTATTTGTAGTCAGGAAGAGCAATGGCCCACTATGTCAACTTGGCACATGTCATTGTATTCAGACAAAAATGTAGTTCAAATCCTCACTCAGCCTGATGTTAGAGGTCGAAGTACGACAGTCTGTCAATTCTCCACTTCAACTGTTTCATTCATGGTTCATCTCATATATAATTATGTTATGGAATCACAGTAAAATGTAAGTTCATTAATATCCAAGTGTTTCACAATCATCATCTTATTTTAACCAATGTAGCCCATAAATGGGTTTAAAAAAGAGGAAATTAACAGAGAAAATTGTTAAATTCCCTGGTATTGTAGAACTAGTAAATTAAAGAATTCATCTCAAAATCAGTATGCTTATTTCTGAAGTACTTTCTTTTTACTCTTGCCTAGATAAGAACAGGTATTTAAATATTTGCTGCTATATTTACTAACAATTATAGAGTACTGAAACTATAAGATTACTAATAAAATAATGTCTATTATTACTACTTTGATAAAAGTGGCTCCAGCGTATAATATGATAGGGCAATTACCCACCTATGGCACCACAGGTATTGAATAAGTTCTTGTTTACCATCTACAGGCAATTGTTGAAGACCTTATAGACATACTGTTCAGAGTTTCCAATAATCTCTGATCATAGATCATATAGAGGAGACTGTATTGTCAGTAAGACCCTCACAAAAGATCCAACTTTCTTTTCCTTTTTAATTATTTATGATTTGTGTAAATTGTGTAGGATGCACATGTGGCATGCTTTAACCACTTTACAAACAACTTTACCTAAACACTGGAGAATTCACCTGGACCTACAGGCTTCACAATCATCTATTCTTATAACCACTGAACTGTCACCCCCAGCCCCAAGATACAACTTTCTTAAACATTTTTCAATTGCAATGATGAGAAATAGTGTATTTTACCAATGTTGCACCATTAGTTCAGTGGTTTTATGATCGGTTTTATATATTTCTACCTTATCACTCACTTGAAAATACTGAAAAACAAGGGCTGGAGAGATGGTTCAGTGGTTGAGGTGCTTGACTACAAACCCTAAGAGCCCTAGTTTGATTCCCCATTACCCACAAAAATCCAAATGCACAAAGTGGCCCTTGTATCTGGAATTCATCTGCAGCAGCTGGAGGCTATGGTGTGCCCATTCTCTGTCTCTCTTCTATCTCTGTTTGCAAATAAATAACTTAAATATTGAAAAACATACTGGTAACAAAAGAATACTGAAACCCCACTAAGGGGGACCCTCAGTGGAATGGAGGCAGGACGGGGGAACACAATGGAAATATGACCAATAAGCAATATGTTCATACAATAATGTTCTGAATATAAAAACATCTTTTAAACAAAATTGTGTATATTTCAAGTGTACATCATGACATTTTGATATGCATCTGCATAGTAAAATTACTGCTATAATCCAGCAAATCAGGATTTCCACCTTCTCCTATAGTTACCATTGCTTCTTTTCCTTCTTCACCTTCTGGTGGCAAGCCTAGCTGAAAGCTCTCATTAAATTTTTGGTCCAAAAGAATATGATTAACTACTGTCATGAGTCTATATATTAGATTCCAAAACATTCTTCTCATGTAACAGCAACCTTGTGCCCTGTAACCAACATCGACCAATTTCATGCACCCCTACTTTCTATGATAACCATAGGTTGTTTTTTTTTTTTTTTGCTTTTATATATTTGAGATTTCTAGATTCCATACAAAAGTGAGATTGTGCAGTAGGTCTTGCTTGTTTTTTTTTTATTGTTGGTTTTTGTTCCCCCATTCCTTGTGATGTGGTCCAAGTTATTTCACTTAATTTTCACAGTCCTCCACATCACCCAATTAATATAATTTCTATGTTGAATTTCTACATTCCAAATGCTTTGACCATCATTCTAGTCACAAGTGTTAGGTAATACATGGATATTTGGACAGCATTATGGGATCACTTTTTCTTGTTGAGGCTTAGCAGCTTAGGAAACATAAGGAATCAGTTTTTGGACTAGACATGGTATTTTACAGTCACTAATGCGACTGATTTTTGCTTTACATAAGCTGTGAAATTAGAGCATTCTAATATAGGGATCTCTGCTTCACTCAGAGCTTTGAGTTTTTGTTGTAAATTCTGATAAATGGCAAACTTCAATTTATGAATTATGTCACATGAGCGCAACATGCTTGTGTTTTTAAAGGATACAGAAGATTTACAATAAGCTACATTCTTTTAATATGGTAATGTCATTTTGAATTGCTTTTATATTCTGAATACATATATATATTTGATTAAATGCAATGAAAGAAACAGAGTAGATGGCATTTGAATGGTTCATTTTCAAGTCCTGCCCAGCCTTTACTAATGGCAAGATTAACCCAGAAGACAAACCTCGTTTTACTGTTTCTAAGGCATAGTCATTCATAACACTTCCTCACCCAGCTATCAAACTCTCTCTCTCTCTCTCTCTTGCTTTCTCTCTTTATGTAATTTCAGTTATTCATGTACTTATAAATAGCTATAGTGTGGCAGATATTTGTTCTCAGTGCTGAAGAAACAAAGATAAAAAGGTGTTGCATCGTATATGGAGTTGCAAAAAGTAAGAGTGCATCATTGCAGCCCCATGGGGCATTGCTGAGGTAGGGGTGCAATGAAGTCTGTAAGCCTGTTTGCATTATCCTCCGTCTTATTTTCTTTGAATAGCACCAGTATCTGAGCTTCTCTTCACTCTATGGAATAGCACAGATCCACATTTCAGTGCTTTCTTTACCATATGAACAACACAATGCACTTTTCAGTACTTTACAAGGTTTCTTTGCTTTTTGAGGTAAGCTTATCATAGGACCAATATTAATTTTTTTGCATTCTCATAATGATGTTGAGAATATAATGTTGAATTGCTTTGAACTATTGCAAAAATAAGATACTTTTCAAGGTGTTGCTTGTTTTGATCTGGTGCCATGCCACTTTGATCTGTCCTTACTTTGAAGATGACGCTAAAAGGAAATTTCAGATGTATTCAGGTAAAAATATTTACATAAAAGACTCAGAACTACCAAATGAAAGAAATATCACTCCAGTTTTATTTTGAACTATGTTTTTCAAATCTTTTTCATGCTTTCAGACAATGGTGATATTCCAACTGCTCCAAAATACTCTTCTGATTAACACAATTATTGAATAGCAATTCTTGTTCCCAAACAGCTTAAAATATAAGAGATACTGCTTAAAGATATATATTTGTACACTTCATAGTTATCTATAAAGTAACTTAGTTGTGAGTCAATTTTATATTACAAATAAAAATTTTAATTATTAGTTCAAACTTTGCCCTCATCTACCAAAGTAGGGACAATACTTGATATATATAATTCAACAGAAAAAAATGACTATTTTAAACATGATACCTGTATCCTTATTTCTCCAGGAAATTTTTATCTAAATCAGATTTGTTGTAGCAGATTTCTAGAACACATTTTTTTTATTTTTTTTAAATATATATTTATTGTCCATAATGAGTTACATTATTTAGTGGGCAAACCATGCGTTGTTATCCCGAATTCCCCAATCCCCCCCTCCCCATCCCTGATCAGTTGTATATCCTCCTTCGTGGGCTGTCTGTATTAGTCCTTGTGGCAAGGGATCCTGTATATCTTAGTACTCATCCCGGTCTTCCTGGCCCA